>JAVJIF010019978.1:0-66169 GCA_038442645.1 Agave tequilana | reverse complement strand
AAAACTAGGATACCTAAGTCTTCTTGACGATCTTCCATCTTCAAGTCGACTCGGTCCAAACTCCGTGATCCTACGAGCATGGCTATGAATGATCTTGACGCTCGGGCTCGGGAATCACCAAGTGAAGGCTTCCAAAACTCCTCTTTTTGAAGCAATCGCCAACTAATATCTTGTTACATGATCTGAAACTAAAATCACAAGATTATTAGTAAACATAACTATATGAGTTATTGATTATCAAAACTAAAGTGGAAGGCCTCCGGGCCAACAATCTCCCCCCTTTTGATGATGACAAACTCATGGAGTTATATATGCACGGATTTAAAGTTAAGCTTCAAAGAAGCTCCCCCTTAACTCATGCATAAACAAATAAATAATAAATATGCAATGAATGACAATGCATACCAATGAAATTTTCAAACAAAAACAAAACATGCTCTAGATGCTCTAGATACCAATTAAACATCTAGATACCAATTAAACTTAATATATGCAAAAACATAACTATGCATATAAAACATGTACCAATCATGCATATATAGAGAAGATTTGAGTTTATATGCATGTTAAACTCTCAATAATTCTCCCTGTAATATCCCTATTTTTAAAGTACGGTATTTGGATAATATACTGGTATTTTAAATATGTACATGTATTTATTTCATGTAATGTATTGGTATTATTAATATCATTATTTTAGTTAAGTAATGTTACTACTAATGTTGGATTATTATTTTGTAGAGGTGTATTCCTTTCCCTTGATTCCATTCATATCTTATTCTTTGATCCAACCCATCACACCATAAACCCTATACCCATTGGTGACCCGAAACCCATTACTCATTTACTTGGTGATCCATAACCCAATAACCATTAGTGACCTATACCCTTTATCATATTACCCTCAAACCGTTTGGATCCCAACCGTTAGCATAACCGCTACCCATAAACCCATAACCCATTCCTAAATAATCTCCTAAATCCTAACTACAGATCAGATCCTAATCTAATCCCCTAAATCTCCACCAATCCTATTGCTAACCTAGCCCTAACTCTAATCTAACTTCTCTCCCCTCACAGCCGCACTCCCCTCTCCTCCTCTCCTGCAGATCCAGCCCCCGATACCCTCCGCGACGACACGGCAACATCGCAGCAGCACGGCAGCGTTTTCAGCTGGATCAGATCCAACGCAAGTTCAGGCGAGTAGCAATTCAAGGCCCCTCCGGCGAGCGCGAGACCTCCAACTTGCAGCCAGGCCTTCTCCAGCACCCTGGCTACCCTCCCGTGCCGTACAACAGCGAGGAACAGCACCACAGCAACCGTAACGGCGACTCGCCCGGCAACGACCAGATTTCCCCAATGTGAGTGTCTCTTCCTCCTCTCTTTTATTAAGTGATTGCAGCTATTATTTTATATGTTATGTATGTTGAGTAGAATACTTAGATTACATATTTATGTATGGAGATCGTTATGTTTGGATGTGGACCGACATCCCTTTACGTTACCATGATTGAATGTATAGGGATATGTATGCACATATATCTATGATGTTGGAATCTTTTATTTACCATATGAATGCTTAGATTATCAGTGTAGATATGTATGTTGGAGAGTACATGTGTATTGGAGAGAATATGGGAAGAAGCGTGGATGTATCTCAGGTTTTAGTGCCCAGACAGAACCTGATTAGTCGACTAATACCTGATATTAGTCGAGTAATCCGTGTATTAGTCGACTACACCCAGCCCTCTAGTCGACTAACCCACCTCCCAGAAATGGATCTGCTCTCTGTTTGTCCTCTGTATCACCCGTTAGTCGACTTGCCATTTTTATTAGTCGACTAATAACTTAATTAGTCGACTACACCCTAGGTCAAGTCGACTAACTTTGTTTCCTGGAGCTGTGTAACTTCTGCTTCTCTGTCAGTCGACTTGCCCTACCCTGTCAGTCGACTTGCCTTGCCCCTAGTCGACTTGGACCACATTTATAGTCGACTAACTCCTTCTCTAGTCGACTACTTAATTCCCCTAGTCGACTAGTATTAGTCTGTCAGCTGGGTATAGTCATCTTTTGGATTGTGAACTTCGCCCCGGAGTTGTGTATTGGTTATTGATGGATGAATGTGACTTCAAGAGATGGATATTGGTATTAATGACTTGATCTAATAGAACTTAGATGCATGTATTAGTATGTTACCAATTGTTGGGATATAATGATTGATCTTAATAGGAGTGGTGATTTGCGAAGACTTGGGAAACAGAATAGATTGTTGGAGTGAGAGGACTAGTGCTGATTATTGATATATGATGGGATAACGATCATATCAGATTGCTTGATTTGTATTGATACTTATTGAGCATGTAACTATTGAATCATGAGTGGGTTGTGTTGACTTTGGATTGACCTGGGACTTATACTATTTACATTGAATGATGATCAGTAGTTGGACGTGACTTTATTAGTTGAGTATTGAGTGAAAAACACCTAGAGGGGGGGGGGGTGAATAGGTGTAAGTGCTAATCTAAGAAACTTAATGCAAACTAAGTGCGCTAAATGCAAAAGCTAATGCAAATTATGCACAAACTAATACAATACAACAAGTGTAGCCGAATTCCCCTTTCGAGCTCTGGACTAACTCCCCTTGATTCCCCTTGAAATGGGTTGAGGTGCTATGTGAAGCTCTTGTTGATGAGTATAAGTTAGGCACACACACACAAGCAATCCAAACAATGTGCACTCACAATCAAGCCAAGCAATAAAGGATATAGCAATAAGAGATGTAAGGCACAACACAAGCAATATATGATATGAATGAATCAATGCTCAACACAAGCAAGTATGATATGATGATGAGTATGATGCTATGCACAATTATAAGAGAGAGAGTTAGAGAGACCATGGATCAAAACGCAAACACCAAGATTTGTTTCGAGGTTCGGCACCTTGCTCTACATCCCCCGCCTACACCACCGTGTAGGATTTCCACTATCTCAACTCCCACCGAGGGAACCTCTACCAAGAGGATTTCTTACAACTCTAGGAGTACCAAACTCCTCTCTCAACAACAACCTCCTCACAACCGAGGGGTTAGGCCCGTAGCCAATACAACAACCAATCCACACACCTCTACCGAAGAGGCTCACAACCAAACTCCACCTCTACCGAAGAGGGAGCAAACCAATACCACTCCGATCACCTCTACCGAAGAGGGATACAACAAATAAAGGAGGGTTTACAACAAGTGGTTCAAAACCACAAACTCTCTTTTTCTTTCTTTTTCCACAAAACAAAGATCCTAATAGTTTAGGATAGAAGATAGCTCAAGTGTGGAAAACAAGTATTTTTGGAAACAAGCAACAAAGAAAATCTTTGGGAAAATACTTGCAATATGATAGAATTGAAGATCTAAGCAAAATCCCAAAAACCTATTTTTCTTTGATTTTCCAAAAACCTAAAACAATAAAGATGAGAAGTTTTTGCACTTAAAGCTCTTTTGAAACTCTTTTAAACACTTCAGAAAACTAGTATTTTTTTCTCTAAAAAACTTAGCTAAAATCCCCAAAGAGATGGGTTTATATAGCCCCTATACAAAACTAGCCGTTAGGCTGAGTTGGCAGTCTGACAGACTGCCGGTCGACCGGCCCGGTCGACCGCCAACGGTCAGAATTATGACCGTTGGGCAACTGCGGTCGACCGGCCCGGTCGACCGATAAAAACCCGAGAGCAGAGCTCTCAACTCGGTCGACCGTCCCGGTCGACCGTGTCTGTGCCTAACAGACGTGCACGTCTGTGCACGTCGGTCGACCGTAACGGTCGACCGGCACTTGGTGCGGTCGACCGTCACGGTCGACCGACCGAGCCTGTCAGCACAAAACAAGGTCAGAAAATTTTGGAAAATATTTTATAAAAACCTTTTATCATTTCTGAAAATTTCATAAAACTTGTTTTATCATTTTATGTTGAAACATAAACATGTGATAAAAAATTTCAAGACAATATATCAACATATCAATTCATTTTTGTGTCTTGCCAATTTTATCAAAAACAAAACTTGTATTTTTATCGAACTTGATTTTTCCAAACATGAATAGGATAGTCAAAATAATTTGTCTAGCAAGTTTAAAGCATGTATGTATATCTAGACCATATCTAATACATAAGTATAAGGTAAACTTATTTTGATCTATTATTCATGAAAACCAAAAACCAAATCATAAAACGTGTGTGTTTTGTGCACTTGAGCATATCAACTAAACTAAGCTTTACAAATGGATCTAAAAACTCTATCTAAACTAGGATACCTAAGTCTTCTTGACGATCATCATCTTCAAGTAGACTCGATCCCAAAGCGTGATCCTCCAAGTGCAAAGGTATGATCTTTAAGCTTTGGCACCGGAATCAACAAGAAAAGCTTCTAAACACCTTGTTGAAGCTAATCACCAACTAATATCCTGTTAATGATCTGAAACTTAGAAACACAAGAATATAGTAAACATAACTATATGAGTTGATCATCATCAAAACTAGAGTGGAATGGCCATTGGGCCAACATTGAGGACATATCAGATATGACCCTATTAGTTGAGTTTGTGACTTAGATTGATCTTGAGTTAGAGGTTATCAGAATCTATATTCCTTATATTGGAGCCTGACTTGTATTGAGATGAGATTGACGTTGTTGGCATTTGGGATTTGTTTAGATGATATATTGAAGATGTTGAGTACCAAGAGTAGATAGTCTAGACCATAAGTTATTTGAGGATGATTCCCTTACTTTGATATGATTCAGTATGTGTTGACTTGTTATTCATTTATTGGTGATGATTTAAGTGATGATTCATTCTGATATTGATGTGGACTTGTGTGATGTTAGAAACTGGATTAATTCAATTGGCAGAGATTGAGTTATTGTGATAGTGACATAGTCGATATCAGTGATCTCAGAGTTACGATCATTAGTTCATTAGTAATATGTTTATCTTTTTAATGATAACCAAGTGAGAATTAGTTATATTAGTTAGCATTACTTAGATATGGTATATTGTTTATATAAAAACACTGATTATATGGATATGATAGTTGAGCTGAACTTGGTGTTTGTTTGCCATGATACCTACTGATACTTATTCATGTACTAAATGATGTTTGACCGTAACCACGGTACAGTCCTATGTTCATCGTATACCGGTCTGTTACTGTTCACTGTTACTGATATGTTCACCGTGTATACGATTGCTGATTGACTGTTACTGTACTGTTATTATTACTGTCACCGTATCGTCCCTGTATCCTAGATAATATTGACATTGACTGATTTATCTGAATTGAATAAATAATATGTAATCGAACAACTTACACTGGGATTGGGAAAATTGATGGAGGAGACAGCGTCTGTATTTTGAGTGGACCTAGGATACAGGTTGCGCAGCCGACTGAGGGTTCCACTGCAGGGTTCCTGGGGGATGACTGGCATCCCATCTGTACTGTTACTGTTCCACTGTTTTCACAGTGAGATTACTGTTACTGTTACTGAGTACCTAGCGGTACGGCCTGATTCAGCGCCAGGAAACTGAGGCCGTGGTCCCGGGTATGTACGGGACCCACCTAAAACATGGATAATGTCTCCAACCAATCAGTTTCAATAACTTAGGACGCTGATTGACACATGTAGTAGGCGTAGTATGGGATGCGTCTATTACAGGCGGCAATTGGTGTTCGCTGACATAATAAATGATAATGGACTGTTATAATGCATTGTGACTGACATTAATCACCTGACTGTACATTTATATCACTGTGATAGACATATAACTATACCATGACCGGATTGTATAACAGACTAGTGACATGCTAGATTACACGCCTTGACATTGATTGCATATTACAGTTGTGTCAGTTGTCTTCTACTATATTCATGTTGTTATCATATGTGTTACTGTTCAGTTATTTATTTTGTTATTTAGTCTACAGTTGTTCTTACTATTATCTATGCACATTGTTCTTCTGCACGAGCTTTTCCCCTTTACACACACACTCACCATGGTCGCGTTCTGACGAACCTGGATTTGCACGTCCAGATATTGGACGATTGTCTCTAATGTGCAGGTGTTTGATGAGGCGGTACGCTTTGCGAGGAGCTTGGGTCCTCTTCCTCTGATTCTGGTACTTTTGCATTTTCTGTTCCTGCTATTATTCCTTGATTTTCGCATATCACATTTAGCCTGTTATTCTATCCCTGTTATTTCATGATTCTATCTTTTATCGCTTTTAACTGCCATATCCTTGTCATTATCCATCTGTTATCATGTATATGTATTGTTGCAGTGATTCTAGGATTATTATAGTTCTGAGTTATAGCTTGTTCAGGTTAATTTAGGCTTAGCGTGTATACGTGAGGTATTTTCCTCGTGTATATACGTCGCCGACTCTCGTCGCGACCCCATTCCCACGTATTTTGGGAAGCGGGGCGTGCCACTCCCCCTTTTTGTCAATCATCAATAAGGGGTAAAAGCAAAACCAAATCAATAAATTTTTCTCCCCTTTTTGTCTAAAATAAAAAAATATCAATATAGGGGTGACAATCAATTAAGATATCAATTGAAAATATGTCAAAGTAGCATCTTGATACCATTGAAAGTAAACATAGATCAATAAATAAATGGTATATGCTATATACATTCATGAAGAGGAAGACGCTAAGTTAACTTCCCTACATACATGCATTACATAAAGAAAGGATGACAAGCCCTAATTCACATAACACATAATATGCAATGCATAAGAGGAGATGTGAAGCTCCCCATACACACGTGTACCACATAAAGAAGAGATGTCAAGCTCCTTAATACAAGATACACTCAACATGAATCTATATGTAGAAGAGATGTTAAGCTCTTCTTGCATATAAGCAATACAAATCAAAACTTTGTATTTATCTTTAAACAAAATTTTGAGATACCAAAATAAAACATTCAAATAAACATCTTGATATCAAAGAGAGTATTTTTCTTTTTAAACATATGATATCAATTTAAAATTTTTATTTTCTATCATAAAGCAAGGGAGTGGAAATACAAATACCAATTGAAATATGAAATCAAATTTTCTCCCCCTTTATGAAATACCAACAAAACACATGTATAAGCTTGTTTAAGAATACCAATTGAAAGCTAAATCAATTGAAACAAAGTTGAAGCTCAAACTTAGCATAAACAATATATATATGTATGAAAATTAGATACCAATCGAAATTGATACTATTTGAAGTGTAAGCATACATACATAAAAAATATATATAGAGTATACAAAAATGTCAATATTGATACTAATTGAAAGAATCTAATGATACCAATTGAAACAACAATATTATCAAGTGTATATCTCATATAACCATCCTCCCAAACATGTTCACGTTAAAAATGATTTTCAATATAAAGCATACATGAACATGATCTCCCATCCATCCGCCCTTTGAATGTAGGGTTTTCAAAAATAGGTTTAAAAATTGAAGTATGTTTAAAAAACTCTACCAAAATGAAGAATACGAACAAGTTAAATGGAAAAACTCGTTAACTAGTACAAAAACCTTCAAGCAAGGAATAAAATAAATTATTTTTCATAAAAACATGAAATTCACAAAATAGCTAACACTCATAATCAATGAAGCATAAATATAACTCATGAAAACAAAACATGAGTAAACAAGAAATGTGAGTGTACAAATACAATGTGAAGAACATGATCATGAAAATATACAATTAAGCTCATTATTCCTTTAAAAAATGGAAACATGAAAATCATTAAAAATTATTTAATCTTTAAGGTATATGTATGTCTTATACAAACTAAAGTATACATACATATCCAAACACAACGAGTCCACAAAGATATATGCATGAAGGCATGTGGCTCAAAGGATGTATATGTATAACAATAATTTCAATAAAATGGACATATACATGAAGTTAAACATATAAACATAAAACAAATCCAAAAATGGAATATAAGTTTAAAATGCATGGATCATCAAAACTAGATTATACTAGCACATCTAATGGGTACAAATAAGCGTTCAAGCTTAAACATATATAAATTTATTTGTGGCCCACTATATGTACAAGTATAAATCCTAGTCTTAATGAAAACTAACATTTAAACAAGTAATCAATACATGAAGCATAAAACAAGGTAAAAATTAACATGAAAAACATAAACATGATTATTATGTAAATTCACATGTTATTAAACCTATGATAAACATGATAGCTAAACAATGGTGAGAACACTAAAATAATAGTCCATATTAAACATGGGTGTCTCAAAATGCTATACATGTATATCAAGGATCTAATAAACATAGCATTGACATAATAATCTATAAACAAAAAAACATGCTATAAACAATGAAATGAAAAGCATGTAAATAATAAACGGGAGTTAGAGATTGATACCAAACCGATGAAGGCACCTCTCTAGTTCTCCAAACCAAGGTGATCCTCCCACCAAACATCCCTTGAAAGTGTGCATCCACATAATTCTCATGAAGCTCGAAACGCATCCACTCCAAGGTACTGCTATTCTCACGTCATGTGAGAGCCCACACCTACATCATAAACACGAGGGGTGGTCTTTGGTACCCATATCTTATTGGGTCCATGGGGTTAGTACCTTCTCTAACCCAAACAAAATCATTTGCTAAATTAGAAACATGTATACGATCATAGCAAAATTTAGCAAGGTGGCCCTTACGTCCACAATGTGTACATGTGTACACATGAGCATACATGGTGTGATGGTTGTGACCGTGAGAAGCATGTGTATGCCATGGTTGGTGTACATGCATAATAGAAACTTGTTTCTTTCGAAACAAAAATTCCAACCGTGTGTGACTCAAAACACATTGGCTCAAAGTGGAGCCCAAACAATCAACACTCTTCTTAAGTATGGATATTTCACTTTCAATTAAAAAAGAGGTGGCACATGTAATAGGTGAAGTGTGTGATACTACACTAGCATGGCAAACATGAGAATCAATTTTATTTTGTAAAACACTATTTTTCTTTAAACAAACATTTAAATCATTTAAGATAGAAATTATTTTATTTTTCAAAGCAACATTCTCTTTCAAAACAAAATCATTTTTTAAGACAAGTTTTCATTTTTCTTCAAAACATTATTACAATCATTTTTATTTTTCAAAAATTCATTTTCTTTACGTGCAAGATCAAGTTGAGATTTCAATGATTCCTCTCATTAGAAATCTCCTCTTTCTCTTGCAAAACCATGTCAAGTCTAGAAAGCAAATTTTTATTTTCATTATTCATTCTTAGACTTTTCTTTTTCAAAACATTATATTTTTCAATCAATTTTTCACAAACAAGAGATAGTTCTTCATTCAAAGCATTAGCATCCACATATTCATCACATGAAGAACTAGCATCAAAACTATCTAGTTGAGATTCCAATTGTACCTCAAGGGAGTCATTCCCTTGGACCATGTAGCATTGTGACTCGGAATCTCCGCTAGATTCCTCCTCGTGTTGGATTGGCATTTGAAACTTGGAGGTGGTGGTTGTGGTCAACTTGTTTCACGCTGCAAAAGCGGAATCAAGATTAGGAACATGCATAAGATATTCTTTGTTAAGCGTGCTTCTAATAGCCTCTAGGGCTTGTGCATTGCCCCTATATGATTGCTATTACCAAGATAGCATTTCTTGGTAGCGGCAAGGAAAACATGCAATCCTAGGGTCTTCAAATACATGGACATCCTATATTTTCATGTGTCAATGTTAGAGACATCGAACATGGGAGGTGAAAAGCAATCCATGGGTGTAAACTATATGTGTGCAAACAAGCAAAATGCAAATGATAGATTAGCAAACAAGATCTCACTCCCAGGTTGTTAAACCTAAGTATCAGGAGTGTAGGCTCTAATACCAATTGAAACACCTAGAGGGGGGGGTGAATAGGTGTAAATGCTAATCTAAAAACTAAATGCGGAAGCTTAAAATTATTTTGCAACACACTTAATATCACCAACAAGTGTAGCCGAATTCCCCGTGAAGGGCTCTGGACTAACTCCTCTTGATTCCCTAAGATAAGGGTTGAGGTGCTATATGAAACTCTTGTGGTTAAGTATAAGTGAGGCACACACACAAGCAAGCCAAGCATATAAGGATGATCAATATGAAATAATGCAAGGCACAAATGCAAGCAATAAGATATGAATGAATGAATGATGCTTTGCACAAATAAAGAGAGAGGGTTAAGAGACAATGGATCAAACGCAACACAAAGATATGTTTCGAGGTTCGAACCCCTAGCTCTACGTCCCCGCCTTCACCGAGAAGGATTTCTAATCCACTAAAGGAGTACCGAACTCCTCTCTCAACCTTACAATGCCACCGAGGCAATACAACCACAATCCACCTCTACCGAAGAGGGATAAGGCTCGTAGCCAAAACTGAAATCACCTAGAGGGGGGTGAATAGGTGATAATGCTAATCAATGCACAATTAAAATTTTATGATGCAACAATCACCCAAAACAAGACTAGAAGCCGAATACCCGTGAAGGGCTCTGAACTCCTCCTCGTGATTCCTCTAGATAAGAGTTTGAGGTGCACAATGCAATCTTGTTGTATGAGTATAAGATTGACAATATGAATATGAAACAAGTGAATATAGCAAGGAATGTAGAGAGCAAGTAATAAGAGAAATGAAAATAGAGCAAGAAACAAGAGCAAGAAAACCAAACGCAAACACCGAGAATTTTTCCGAGGTTTGAGCACCCAGCTCTACGTCCCCGCCTTCACCCAGAAGGATTTCTAACCACTATAACTTCACAAAGAATTACAATCATACCGGAGTACCCAACTCCACAATCTCAAGTACAAGTTCTCTCTTGGTGATCAAAAGACCACAAAATCTCTTTTGAAAAGTTCTCTTCCCTTACAAAATCCTTGTGGAACAATGAGTAGGATTGAAGCTCTTGTATGTAAGTGGAAAAAGAAAATTAAATCAGAGAGTTTTGAAAAACACTTCAGAAATGAGAGAGATTTTCAGCACAAAAACCAAGAAATGAAACTCTTTTGAATGCCTTAAACTTTTGTAACTTTTGCAAATTTTTGTTGTAAAGAAACCTCTCCCTAATCATCCCTATTTATAGGAGAGGGCTAGGGATAAAGGAGTAAACCCACTTAATGCTAATTAGGAAGTATTAGTTCAGAAGATATCATTTAAACACTTTTAAGAAAGAAAAAGACAAAAATAAAACATGTTTAAGAACTAGCCGTTATGGCTGAAACGACTTTCTCGGTCGACCAACCGGTCGACCGGGGTTCAAATAAAAGAGCCGTTATAGGTTCTCGGTCGACCGCTCGGTCGACCGGTCACAAACAGAGAGCAACTGCACTTCAGTCGGCCAGCCGCTCGGTCGACCGAAGGGCTCTGGTCGTCCGCCCGGTCGACCGGGAAACGTGCACACATGCACGCTAAAACTGCCAGAAGTCCGGTCGACTGGGTCAGTCGACCGACCTGACCTAACTTAGTGTCGGTCGACCGGTCGGCCGACCGGCTCAGGCCAAAAGTCAGAATTGAAACAGAATTTTGAGGAGATTTTGATATCTAACAAAATAGTTTTGATTTGAACAATGTATAATATACAAAATTGAGTTTATAATCAAAAGGCTTTGTGTTAAAATATTTGTATATATTTATAGGGAATATTTTTAGAAATGAGATGTGCGCAAAAACGTGTGTGTTGGAATATAGAGCTTCAAACCTATTCACTATTCTTTAACAAAACTAAAAAACTAGAAACAAATCTAATGAAGACTCTTGAAGTCTTGAGCCATGCAATGCCTTGCTAGAGCCTTCTCTTCTATGTTCCTTCCTTATTGTGCCATATGCCTTATTTGCTCCATGAACCTAGAATTTCTTGCAAAAGCTAAGCAATGGCCTCCAAACATGGTACTAACCTGAAACTTATCTTGAACAAACTTATTAGTACCAAAATAGCTCTTGTTTGTTTTGTTATCATCAAAACTCTAAACAAATGGAGAGTGTAACCTTTTAGGCCAACAATCTCCCCCTTTTTGATGATGACAAAACAAATAGGCTATGATCAAAAAATAGGGAGGTGAAAGCTCCCCCTCAAATAATGCTATATAAAACAAATTAAGAGAGGTGAATTGCAAGACCATGAGACATAAAACACTTGCAAAACACTTAAACTCAAATACAAGAATTCATAAAAACACTTTGCAAAAATCAAAATCAAAAACATATATAAACTCATATGGAACCAAAACCATATGAACTCATATTACCATACCATATGAACTCATAAATAAACTCATTCTCCCCCTTTTTGTCATACATCAAAAAGGGATAAGAAAAACAGTTTTATTCAATAACACAAACATTAAGTTCACCACAAATAAAGGAGAATCTAGCAAAATCAAGTGGTTTAGTGAAAATATCGGCAAGTTGCAAATCCGTGGAAACATACTCAATATCTATATCACCTTTCTCAAAATGATCTCTAAGAAAGTGATATCTAATCTCAATGTGTTTGGTCTTACTATGTTGATTTGCATTCTTAGTCATATGTATATGTTTTCCATTATGTTTGCAAAGGGGGAAAACTTACAAATAAAAAGTTTGAGGAGCTAAATTACAAGTATTCTTAAAAAGATTACAAGTAGATCTCCTCAGAGATTCTGGAGAAGTGTGCCGATAGGAGTCTGGTCAGCGCGCGACCACTTTGTCCCTTTGACGATGCGAGCGATGAGATTCCCTTCTCGCCTGGTTCCGGAATCAGAGAATAGAGGATTGGTAGAACCCTCTGACTACTTCTCAAAACCACTTCTGTGAGGAATTCCTTCTCGCCTGGTTCCGGAGATTCCTTGAGGAAAAGAGGTTGTTAGGGTATTGCCACCCTGAGAAGAGAAGTATTTCTCTTGAAAGGTCTCTGAATTAGAGATTGCACGGTGCGTTGATGAAGAAGTCCGATCTTTGAGAAGACGCCAATCTCGCCGATGATCAATTGATGATCCTCCTCGATCTGATGCGATGCGATCCCTCTCCCTTGTGCCCCTGATGGGCTATTTATAGGGAAAGTAAGGGTATAATCGTCCCCTTTGAAGATATAGAAACAGATTGAACCGAATCTGTTTGAATCTGGAAAGTAGCCTTGCTGCGAAGCTATAATAGCTTCCGCGGAGCTAGAAAATGGCAAGTCGGTTGATCTTTCCGATGTGTTATGATCCTTTCCATATCGTTGATTGATTCTCCTTGATCCACTTACTCGTTTCAAGAGAGTCAAGAGATTGTGGCAATCACCTGCCATATTTGAATCCTGATTGGATTTGATTAGATTGAATCCGATCTTATCAGGAGATTTGATTGGTCAAAGGTTGACCATAGCAGGCTGATGGCGGAGCTGCCCGCTTTGAAGCTCATAGCGGAGCTAGAGGCAATTCCTGGCGAAGTCCGAAAAGAGGCTTTTCGGCGAAGCTGTCAGTTAGCTTCCTGGCGATGCTCTGGATGATGTTAGCCTCTCAAACGAGGCTATCTCTTTGGGCTAATGTAATGCTAAATGCTAGCATTTTAGACCTGCTGAGGTCTGTTTAGAAACAATCCGGGTTCACTGTTCTGCTTGCTGGATCAGTGGAGTCCAAACCGCTTCCTCGTCCTTGGAGTTGGGTGAAAAACTGGTCTTCAGCTCGTCTGTCCCTTGTCTTTTGTAAATGTCAACAAGTTTAGACATCGTTCGGACCAATGAGAATCTTGTCTTTTTTAAGTGTCAACAAGACCCCCTTCAAAGTTTTCGAAAGTCTGCAATAGCCCAGACTTCGAAATACTTTGAACTGCTGTGATGGTGGTGTGGAGTATGAACATCTCCATGATGGTTGAGTTCAGCTTCGCCTTCAGTCCTGCTTTGGGATGGATCTGCCAAAGAGTTTGCACTGGTTCGCGAATAGCTTCGCGTCGGGGTAGCTCCGCATCTGGGCTTTCAAGAAATAAGTTCGCTTTGGAACTCCTGTTGCTTTTTCAAAGCCAACTGCCGTGGGGCGGTTACGAGGAGGATCATTCCTTCTTTCGCGCCAATCGAGAGAGATGTTCTCCGATTTGCACGTTTCCAAGGGAGGATATTCCCTTTATTCAAGGCGCCATAAGTGCCTTTTATGAGGGAGACGTTTTCTTCCCTTGTACGGTTCCAATGGGAACCGTCCCTGTCATCAAGGCGCAATCAATGCCTTAAGTGCGCTCGTGCTTCCACGCTTGAGGTGGTTGTGCTCAGGCCATGGGGCCTATAAATAGGACACTTGAGGTCCTCTGAAGAGAAATGCCTTGCCTTTCTTCTTCTCTTCTCTTGGTTGTGAGAGATACTCAGATCTCTGAATTAGTGGGAAAACCCACTCTGGTTGTCTAACCGGCCAAGGACCAGTAAGTCTTGATCATTCAAAGACTTCACCGCTTTTTAGGGAACTCATCTCCCTTGATTTAGCTTTGGCAGCTCGCTTCAGAGATTAGCTTCCCTTGTTCTTCATCTTGCAATTGGCTGCTGCAGAGAAGGATCTCATCACGGCTTTCTGCGAAACCATCATCTTGATTTGATCAAAAAGACCATTGCTTGTTAAGTCCGCTGCGCAGGCAGGACTTGGGACTTGGCTTCTTCAATAGTTGAGCCAGTCTTGCCATATTGGCGAGGTTGAGACTGTTCTTCACAAGATTAGTCTGACTTTGCCGTATAGGCGAGGCTAGGACTTGGCGTTTGCTGAACCAGCCCATGGTTGCCGTGCAGGTGGAACTTGTCCTCTGCTGAAGTCGGATTGCTTTGCCGCTGAAGAATCTGACTTAATGTTTTTGCAGCTCTTTCTGTGCTTAACTGCTAACTTGCTTCAATTTGCCTTGCAGCGAGCTATGCTTGCCAGTCTGGTGACTTGATGGAAGAAGCCATAAAATTGCCTTATGCTTCCCCGGTTGAAGCTTTACTTTTAAGCAGGAGGAACAATTCGGGGCAGCGGATGCGCGTCCCAGGGGCTGTTGGCAGCCTCTTATCCGAGATGATTCGATCTGAGGTGAGGCTGGCTGCCGACTTTCAACCTTGGTGGCCTTCGTCGGGGACGATCCACTTCATGGGAGTGGGCCTCACACCCGTCAGATCACTAGCATCAAAACTAGTTCCCATTATAGGTGATCTGACGTGTTGGCGGCGATAAGCTTTTATTGCCAGGCTTCAACAAAAATGGCCTGGTAAGATCTGCCATTTTGTGGAGAAAAATGACCGTGTCCTCGCGGCACTATCTGCTCATGTGCGAAGGATTACGGCCTGTGCAGGAGGAAGGCTTTTCCTGTCCCGTTGATCTGGCTTGGTAGCAGATAAAACCGCTTGTATGCCTCAAAAGATCTTTGTTGGGCAACTGAGTGTGTTGTATGAAACACAACTTCGATGTAATATCAATGTACCCTTACTTTTGAATCAATGAAAGTTCATTGTCTGATCATCTGATTTGCTTGCTTTCACTGAGAGTCTGGCCATAGCTGGGCTGAACTGTATGCAGAGTTAAGGACATTGTCCTTTCTTCGAATGATCTTCGCGAGACCGGCATGTCCCGCAAACAGCAGCCTCTTTGGCGGGCTAAGGTAGACCTCCTGGCGAAGTCTTTGAAGGTTTGTGCGAAGCCCGCACTTTGCTCCTGCGCGGAGTTAACCCTTTAGTGGGGTTGAACCGTCGCACTTTGAGAAAAGCGCCTCAGGCGCTTCGGGCACTGTTTCGAATTAATTCGAAACGGCGGCATGTGCCCTTTTTCGAGGCCTTGATTTAGGCGCTGATTGGCCTATAAAAGCCCGATTGGGCTGAATATGGGAAGATCTCCCTTTATTTTTAGAGAACTTTCTATCTCTTCCTCTTCTTCTTTCTCCTTTGCTTCAGAGTACTTTGAGCACTCTTGCATTCCTTCAATGGCGCCCAAAAGACGAGCGGGAAAGGAAGCAGCGACTTCTGCAGCGGAGGGTCCTCCTCCTCCGTTCATTGAGCGACCAATCGCTGGTAAGAGACTCTCCAATTTGATTAGAGAGTGGTCTTCATCCTTTGGAGTCGATACTCGGCTATTAGGACGATCGAATATGATCTGTCCTTATCAGGGAACTCGTTTCCCTTAACTTCCCTATTTTACTTGCACCAGGGAAGTAAGAACTGAACAGTTCTTCCCTTGGGCTTCCATAGGAAGCCATTGCTTGGGGCAGTCTTCATCCTGTTGAGGAACAGGATATGGGTCGTGTGCCTTCAGTCGTGGCCACGAAGGACGACTGTTGGTCATGAAGTCCTTTTGATGACGTCAGCCCTTAGGGCTATGCCAGTTCCTGCAAAGATGCAGTCTTATCTGTGAAGCGAAGCTTTTTATCAAAGCTATTATCCTGCTGTTCCTGCTTACTGGGCGAGGCTATGCCTTAGCGAATTTTTATGTCTTCGCGTCCATTTGATTGGTGAACTAATCATAGTTCATTTTTTTTTTTTTTTTTTTTGTGCAGTACATTACGCCTCCGGCCTTCAGAACAGTCTATTTGGCGTAACCAGTCGAGCAGGGAGCATCAGCTTGCAGTTCATCGGGCAGGCTTCCTTGTTCAGTGAGCCGAGCCCCCTTGTACGGGATACGCTCATTCAGAGCGGTGGCCCGCAGGCCATGCGGAGCATCTTGACTACAGCTTCGTTTGAAGATATTGACCGTCAGGCTTACAAAAAACCTGACTTCATGTTCGGGGATGCTGCACCTGATCCCGATCGCCAGCTGCAGGCCGGCGAAGGCCAGTGGATCTTCCAGTTGGATGGCGAGAGATTCTATCTCCCGCCTACTAAGCGTCATTTCGCTTTGTCTTCCTTCGCGAGCGTGACTCAGGCTCGGAAGATGGCGTGGGGCGTGAGCCTAAATGCCGAGTCTATAAGTGTCGGGAGGTTGACATTCCAGACCGGCTATTCGAGGGCGGGCCCTCCTCGTAGCATAATAGGGCTATACCCTGGGAAGGTGTCGCGGGACCTTCCAGTATGAGAGAATCCAGCTGCGGCGCCGACCTTCGGTACTCAGTTCTGCGAGGCTGAGGGGAACTACCCCGCCACAGATTTCAGGGCTCCTGGTTGGGTCCACCCTCCTAGGTCATGGTGGGCGGAGTTGACCAATTATATCCTCAATCATTTTGAGGGGGAATTAGAGAGGTTGAACCTCTATGAGGCCGTCAGGGCGACCTGCTACGGCATTGAGATGAAGGTGGCGTGCTTCTACGCCATCCTTGAGTTGTACTGCCCAGCCTCGGGGACTTTCTTCACCCGGTTGGTGAATTGGGCATGGCCCTGCATGAGATGCGAGAGATCTCTGCTTTGCCCTTCGGGTCTCTTCCATATGAAGAGTATTTTCCGTGTGAGACGGAGTTGGCTCTCTTGGAGAAGCAAGAGCCTGCTTTGCTTGAGACATATCGGGAATTAATGTGCCACCTGCACATTTGTTCCAGCATCCACACTGGTGGCAAGGGTAGCTCGAAGAGCTTGAAGAGCTGGGGGAACTACTTGTTCCCGGATATGACTAGTGCGCCCGAGGCAGCTCATTGCGGAGTTGCTGAAGAGGACATCTTGGCAAGGATGGAGGTGCATGCTGAAAAGGACATCGTCGTGACAGAAGATGATGGTCCTTTCGAGAAGGGTGATGTTCTTCGGAGCTTTCACCATCAGGCCCGTCGGCCTATGTCTCGCAAGGCGTTGCTGGCTGGCTTCTTAACCATCTGGTTAAAGAAGTGTGTCGTGCCTTCTTCTTCGGGTGACATTGTTCACCGAATGTGCTGCTGCCTGCCGTTCGCTTGGTCCATGGCCACCGTCTGGGTCTTCTCCCGGCCATGGTGTGTTGTATTCAGAGGGGCCTTCGTGTTCTGACGGAGGCTTTCTGCAGGCCGATGGCGTCAAGGCGGGGAAGGGTGCCGTCCTGCCTTGTGACGGGCCCAATCCTAGGGTAGGTTTACCGTACACCTACTTGATGGCGTGGTTCGCCTTGCACTGTCCTACTTTAATTGGAGCTGGGGAGGACCCTCCGCCGGGTGTTCAAACGGCGCTTCTCCGTCGTTTTGAAGGCTGTTTGTGGCAGAAAGCTTATGTGGCCGAGGCCCGTAAGTTAGTGCGTCGTTATGACGCTTACAGCCTGTTCCGCTGTTTTCCTCGCCTGCGGGGTGCAGGATACAACGAGGAATTCCGTGATGTGGAATCAGGTCGGTCCCCCATGAGTCGGGGTGTTTTCGAGTGGCTAGTGTGTATCGGCCCTCGCATCTGCTGTACCGGAGTGGGGATACCTGCTACATGGAGCCCTACATCCCGAGCCGGTTCGCCCGCCAATTTGGGTATGACCAGTTGTATGTGGGCAACCCGAATCCGGACCTGGCTTTCATGGGGAGCCTCATTGATGGGGCTCGTGCTTGGCGGTTCTTTACCGCGGATGACACTGGAGCGTGGCTACGCACGCCGTTGAGGGATCCCGGCCTATGGACGACCCTGTGTTTCTGCCAATGGTATGCGGCTTCGAACTCTACACCTGCTAGGTTTAACGTCAACCGTTCGGGTGTGAGGTTAATTTCTCATCGGATGAGGCAGAAGGCTTCTGATAAGATGGAGGGCAAACGAGTCCGTGTTCCTGGCATAGAGGAGTTCATCGCTGTAGATGACAGCGAGGCTTCTGATGCGGGGAGCCCTCGCTTTGAGGCAGAGACAAGGGCTGATGCCCACGAAGCTGGTGCTCGTGAAGCCGGGTCTGGTGTAGTGGGAGCAGCTCCCCCACAGCATGTGGAAGAAGTGGAGGAAGAGGACTCTGAGGTCCACTTCAAAAGGAAGCGTGGGAGTGGATCCCGTAGGAAGTCGTCGGCGAAGAGGCCGCGTCGGCATGCTCCTACAATTGTGGTAGAGGGCGAACCCTCTACTGCGCTTCCTTCTGCTGCTCCATTAGTGGCTGAGCCGTCGGTTGCTGAACCGACTACTGGTAAGATTGGCCCCATCTAATATGTCTTCAGCGCGCTTTACATAACTCATCATTTGCTTTTTGTTGCAGGAGCTGAGGCAATTGGAGGGCAAGGGGAGCACTACGATCCCCTGTTTACTTATGGAAGTGCAGCTGGTTCCTTTGCTCGCTCGGAGGAGTCTGGGGATCATGCGGCCGATATTGGCCCTTCGGGCGCTGAGGCTTCTAGAGGAAGTCCTATGGCATCCAGCTCTGCCGGGTGGTCTGCGGAGGAATCGGCGAGTGGGCCGGCTATCCGCGTTGAGTCTGGTAAGAACTTTCCGATGGGACCCTTGGATTCTGATGCGGCTGACGAGGTGACATCGGCCTTCGGTAAGACTAAGATCTCTTGGTCCTCGCCTATTTGTTGCGTCCCCCTTTTTGACCTTGGTTTTGTTGCAGGTATTCGTCCCCAAGGTGCATCAGCTTGGCAAGAGGCGGAGGGTTTTCCTGGAGGGTCAAAGGGCGATATGAGCGCTTCGACCGGGGCAGACGCTGCTGTGTTAGACGCGCTGTATGGCGACCTGCCTTTTTATCAGCCCAAATCAGCGGAGGGCCCTGAGGTTGAAGAGGCGGCAGTCCCGGAGGTACCCCCACTTCCAGTCATATCAACGAGTGGGGTGCAGACTGTCTTGCCGAATACGGCATTGAGGGTGATTGTGAGCCCTACCTCCCCGACGCTGGTAGTTGAGTCTGCTGCTCAGGAGGTGGTTGCCAGTCCTACCTCCGCGGTGGCTGGCGTGCTGGTGTCGCTGAGGACTCCGCCGAGGTCACCTTTGGCTTGCCCTGCTGCTGTCGATGTTCCCGCTTCTTCTTCCGCGGTGGTGTCGACTAGGTTGGTAGATTGCTCCGAGGTTGTCTCAAGGGTTGATGAAGCTGAGAATGACTTTATCGGTAATCTGGTCGACAGCTTCTATAATAGTTTGGAGCAGACTATCGGTCTAGTCTTGAAGGGCTCGCCTGTGCCATTTTCGAAGCTGAAGATGGTTCTCTCCCGTGGCATTGAGTGTATCCGGGACTTTGAGGGGTACCATCAAGCTACTGCTCTGGAGCTCCTGGTAGATGACCTTGAGAAGGACGTGGAGGAATGGCGCCATTTCCATCGTTCCGACGCAGCGTCTTTGGCTGATGAACGGCTCGCACGTCTTGTCGCCCAGAAGCGCGAGGCTCAGCTCGCTGCCCAAGAGGCTGTTGAGGCTATCTCCTCTGACTTGAGGTCCTTGGAGGCAGAGGAAGCAGAGGTTGGGAGTGCAATTGATGCTTCCAACAGTGCTCTTTTTGACGCTGAAGATAAGATCAAGAGGGCTGAAGAGATGATCCGAAAGGCAAATCTCCTCTTGTCGAAGGCTACACAGATGCGTCATGAAGAATCTGCGCGGCTTAAGCAGCTCAGGGCTCGAAGTGAGGAACTGGCGGAGCGGAAGTCATCACAGAGGGCGACTTTGGCGGAGACCGAGGCTCGTCTGGCTCAGGCGGTGGACTTCGATGAGGCAGAGCTAAGATCACAGGCGCTGGCCCAGGCTGAAGATGACAGGAGGACGCGGCTAGCTTCGCTCGGAGATCGGATCCGATCTTATCATGTACGCCTATAGGCTCCTCCATGTATCCCATCCTTTGGATTTAATAGAAAATTTTTCTTTTGCCGTCTGTTGTTTAGATAATGAGACATGACTGTCTGTTGGTTCAGAGGTTGCAGTAACATAATCGAATGGGACGTTGCCAGTCTCGAGGTTAGCCCTTTGCGGGGCTTGAAAGGAAGGGAGATACTTGCCTTTTGTAAATGTCAGCAAGCATCGAGATTGAGACTTAGCTGTTAGCTGGTTCAGGGGTCGCAATGACATGACCAATTTAAGACGCTACTAGGCTCAATGGTAGATGAAACTTGGCTATCTGCTAGTTCAGAGGTCGCAATGACGTAACTGGTTGAGAAGCCACCAAGCTTCAATCAATAGGTGATACTCGTCTTTTGTAAATGTCAACGAGTATCGAGACCTGTCTTTTGTAAATGTCAACAGGGCTCGGGATCGAGACTTAGCTGTCTGCTGGTTCAGAGGTCGCAATGACGTAACCAATTTGAGACGCCACTAAGCTCAATGGTAGATGAAACTTGGCTATCTGCCAGTTCAGAGGTCGCAATGACGTAACTGGTTGAGAAGCCACCAAGCTTCAATCAATAGGTGATACTCGTCTTTTGTAAATGTCAACGAGTATCGAGACCTGTCTTTTGTAAATGTCAACAGGGCTCGGGATCGAGACTTAGCTGTCTGCTGGTTCAGAGGTCGCAATGACATAACCAATTTGAGACGCCACTAAGCTCAATGGTAGATGAAACTTGGCTATCTGCCAGTTCAGAGGTCGCAATGACGTAACTGGTTGAGAAGCCACCAAGCTCAAATTGCAATGGAGTTTGGGAAAAGTCTCGTTTTCACGGGGAGAAACGAGGAATCACTGTCATAGGTTTGATGTTAACGTAACAGCGAGATATATATGTGGTCCTACCATTCTATGGATGAGAATTGGTAAGTGACTTTGGAGATCTCGTTCTCACGAGGAGAAATGAGAGGGCTGCTGTCATAGGTTAAATGTTAACGTAACAGCGGAATATATATGTGATCCTACCATTCTATGGATGAGAATTGGTAGGTGATTTTGGAGAGGGAATCAAATGGGAGCAGGTCCTTGGGATTTTAAGCAAACCCCCAGCTACCAGCAGGTTTGATATGCTTGGAGAAAGAGAGAGGCTCTCTTTGTGCGCATTCCGGACGCGCGGATCTCGATCAGAGGTGTAATGTTAACTTGATCGAGAGCAAGATCCTTGATTAAGGATAGTATTTCTTTAAGAATTTGCCATTGATTGGCATCATGAGGAGGTCGCCATCTGCAGTCATGAGGCGATATGCTCCGTTTGAATAGACTGTCTCTATCACAAACGGTCCTTCCCATTTAGGCTGAAATTTGCCTTTGGTCTTGTGCGTCATAATCATCGGTCGTCTGACGGCTAAGACCAGGTCTCCTTTATGGAAGATTCTCTGCTTGACCTTTTTATTGAAGGCTTTTGACATCCGAGCCTGATATAGCTCGATGTGTTGCTGAGCTTGTAGCCGCTTCTCGTCTAGGGCTTCGAGCTCTTGAAGACGCAGGCGATCATTGTCTTCTGATGTCATCTTAGTAGTCAAGGCTACCCGTAATGATGGCACCTGGATTTCCAATGGGATGACCGCTTCGCACCCATATACCAGGGAGAAAGGCGTATTGCCTGTCGGTGTCCGAACCGTAGTCCGGTAGGCCCAAAGGCATTCACCGAGCTTTTCGTCCCAATCTCGCTTGTTCGAGGAGACAAACTTCTTGAGCAGCTTGATGATTGTCTTGTTAAATGCCTCTGCTAAGCCGTTGGCGGCAGGATTGTAGGCGGTTGAAGCCACATTCTGAATTCGGTATTTATCGCAGAACCGATAGAACCCCTGGCTTACGAATTGGGGACCATTGTCATGGATGATCCGCCTGGGGACACCAAATCGATAGATGACATGTGTTTGATGAAGCTAACCAGATGGGAGGTTTTGACTTCGGCAAAGGTGTGGCCTCTGCCCATTTTGAGAAGTAATCGGTTATTGCCAGGATAAACCGGTGACCTCTTGCCGAAGAGGGACTGATTGGCCCTACGACATCGATTCCCCATGCTTCAAATGGCCATGAAGCAACAGTAGGGTGGAGCAACTCCGAAGGTTGGTGTATGAAGTCTGCATGGACCTGGCACGCCTTACACCTTCGTGCATATTGGGTGGCATCGGCCATCATGGTCGGCCAGTAGTACCCAAGTCTGTGCAACCTGTCTTTAAGCTTGGACCCGGCTGGTGAGCTCCGCAAATGCCATCATGTGCTTCTTTAAGCACTTCCTGTGCCTCTGAATGAGAGAGACAACGGAGGAGGACACCGTCATATGAACGACGGTAGAGTGTCTTCAAAGTGGGATCATAGTAGAAACGGAGCGACCTTCGTCTGATGGACGCCGCTTCTTTGGGATCGTCTGGAGGCAAACCGTGCAGAGCGTAGTCAATGAGGGGGAAGCGCCAATCCCTCGGCTCAAGATTCACGGAGGTATGATGGACTTCTTGGATCCTTAGCATATGCTTGGAGCATACAAGATGCCGGGTTGCGACTGTGAGGTGATACTCTGTGTCGGCCGGTAAGGCTAGCGTCGTCGCTAGTGCAGCGAGAGCATCCGCCTTGGTATTCTGAGATCGAGACACATGCCCGATGTAGAAGCCTTCAAATAGGCTAGCCAGTTCGATAGCTGTATGATAGTAAGGCACCAAGTCCTCATGGCGGACTTCATATTCACCTTTTACCTGGCTAATGATCAGTTTTGAATCGCCATAAGCTTCAAGATAGCGTACCCCCATTCCGTGGGCGAGTTGGAGACCAATGAGCAGAGCATTGTATTCCGCTACATTATTAGAGCATGACTCTGTCAAGGAGAACGCTCTGGGAAGGATATGATCCTGTGGGGAGATGAACACAACCCCTACTCCGGCAATAATCTTGCCTTTGGGGCCCATCCGTGATGCTCCGTCGAAGAACATCTGCCACACTTCCTCTGCTGAGGTTGCATTAGACTCGAAGACCTCATCAGGGATGTCTTCGTGAAGTTTTGAATGTTCCGGAACTGGATGCGCAGCCAAGAACTCTGCAAGGGCTTGACCTTTAACCGCCTTTTGAGGGTAAAGGTTATGTCGTATTGGGACAATAGCAGTGCCCATTTAGCCAATCTTGAGTTCAACGACCCTGGCTTCGTCATGAGAAGACGTAAGGGTTCACCCTGGAGATGACATGTATGGTTTGGCCAACCAAATAATGTCGAGTCTTCTGGACAGCGAAGACGAGAGCTAAACACTCCTTCTCAATAGGATTGTACCGAGATTCCGCTCCTATGAGAGTTCTACTCAGATAGTAAATGGCCTGCTCATGGCCATTGTCGTCCTTCTGAGCGAGGAGGGCGCCGAGGGAATAGTCCAGAGCTTTTACATAAAGCAAGAATGGTTTCCCTGATGTAGGGGCCACTAAGACCGGAGGTTTTGTGAGATACCTCTTAATGTCTTCATAAGCTTCTTGACAAGCTGGTCCCATATGAAGGCAGTACCCTTCTTCATTAGTCGGGTAAATGGTTGGCAACGGCCCGATAGATTTGCTATGAATCTTCTGATATAGGCTAACCTGCCTTGTAAGCCTCTGAGCTCTTTGAGGTGGGTGGGTGTCGGCATTGGTACTGACGCCGTTTGTTGCTGTATCTCGTCAGTAGTTCTGTCATACTGCCTTAGGTATGACTTTCCAGACCGGGTGCCCATCTGTTGAGGCGCATCTGCCTGCGCTGTACAGGCATGCTTCTCTTCTTCTGAATCGCTGAGGGAAGCCGAAGTAAGATTACCATCATCTGGCAGGACAGAGATGACGTTGCAGGACTTGCCCTTTTTGCTGGAGTCCTTCGACGTCCGCTGTACGTCTTGGACGAGGTCAGGGTGTATCCACATAACTTCCCCTGTCTCCAATGTCAAAGGACGAGACCCTTGTTGTATTGAGTCATGGCTGGAGGATGCTTGACTTCTAGCCGTGGCGGGGCTGAATAGGTCCCGTCGGGAACCATGACCTTCTGGGCAGTGCCGAACTCAATAGTCACCATATTGGCAGTGACTTTCTTCTGCTCCGTCTTCAGTGTGAGGACTCCGGCGTCGACCAAGGCTTGAATTCTATCCTTGAGAACATAGCACTTGTCAGTAGGATGGTGGATCATCCTGTGGTAGAGGCAGTACTTAGGGTCGTTTGTGCGCCCTATCTCATCAGGGCGTCGAGCATCTGGCAACTTCATCTTATTCCCTTTGTGGAGCAGATGGAATATCGTGACCACCTGGTCGTCTCTGAAGGAGTACTGTTTAGGAGGGAACTTGGGCTCCTGATTGTTGAAGCTGCTCTTCTTGGCCTTTGACTGCATGTCCCCGGTCAGCTCGACGGACATAATTTCCTTCCCTTTAGCTTGGGAAGACTGCGGGAGATCGCTGCGCCCTTTGTTGTTCGCGCCCCATTTGCTTCTAGGGGCGGATGACTCGAACTTTTTAGCCGATTTTTCGGCTATCTCAGCTTGTTCGACCAGTTCCTTCCAAGTGTGGGCCTTGACAGCCCCCATGCGAACTTCTACTTGATCCGAGAAGTTATGTCTGCATGTTTGTAAAAGCATGGGTAAAGGCATCCCTGCTGGGCACATCAGAGATAGATTTCTGAACCGCTCAATGTATTCACGGACAGATTCGCCCTTCCTCTGCACAGTGGAAAGGAGCTTGTCCATGGTCACTTCGGTGTCATCCTCATAGAAGCGAGAGAGGAACCGAGTTTCCAGGTCGATCCAGGAATTGATAGAGCCCTGAGGAAGGCTTCGGAACCAGTCGAATGCCACCCCTTTCAAGGTGCCGATGAACAACCTAGCCATGATGGCGTCGTTGCTTAGAACATTACCGGTCTGGGACCGGAAATAGTAGATGTGCTGATTGGGCGAGCTCTTACCATCATACGTATGCAACGTTGGTGGTTTGAACTTTGGCGGATATGACACCGAATCCCACTCCAGCGGATAAGGACGGACTGCCCCTACCTTCTTTAATTCATCCCTCTGAGCCAGGGATGAAATTTGAGCTTGAAGGCCTTTAAGGACTTCGGCATCCAGGGAAGAGCCTCCCTTAGTTCTCTCCGTCTTGGGCGGATCATTGCTGAGATGTCCCTCCTCGTCATGATTACTCCCGGTATCATCATTCCGGTTGCTGAGGAGCTGAGCGAGCATCTGTTGAATATTGTCCAGGGCCTCTTGCTGAGTTCTAGAGGTCTGCTCCTGAGCTTCCAAACGCCGACGAAGGTCGTCATTGGCGTTCTCGGCCATATTGACCGATGCTTTGTCCGTTCGCACCGAACTGACTGTTGCTGAAGAGGCATACCCGCTGTCTTCATCTTCTCCATCGGATGATTGGGGTGACCGCCTGAGTTGTGGCACGGTTGGGACCGTCGAGGAGGAAGGCTGCTCATAATAATAGGGTATCGCCACCCTGGATCTGGTGTTTCGGAAAACACCTTCTTCACGCACCAAGACTTCACCTAAGCCTGGGCAGTAGTCTGGATCTGGGGAGCCGAAAGGGGTGTCGTCAGAGGCTTGACTTCTTCCGCGCGGCTCTCGCCCCCTTCCGGTCATGTTGACGGATGCAGAGGCTGGATCCGGTGGCCCGCTCCTTTTGGGATGCCTCATCGGGACGCGCGCAGACAGTCGATCAAAGACTGATCGCCGATATGGAGCAGTGGCGAGGGTCGGTCGTAACCGACACTGCATAGAATGGACCATCACCAACTGGCATTCACATCGTCGAAGACAGGAGGAAGTGGCCTGGAAATGCTTCAATCTCCGCTTGTCCGCCAAGAATTCTCGCAGGTCGGCCCTGTAGGGGCCTGAACAATCTGGTATATGGGACAACGCATCGTTCCCCTTATTCCTGCGGAAAGGATCAGCACCGCATAGTGCTCTGGTTCTAGCCTCGCGGCTGTAAACCCGATGAGTATGCCGAGGTACAATAGCCTTGCTTGTGAAGACAGGGCTAGCAGTAGGCATTGCTGCTCTAGGCGACGGTATGATCGCCGTCTTGACTTTATGGTTGGCAGCATTGTTGGCGCAGGCGGGCATCTTGCCTTTTTCTTCATAAGAGAGGCGCGGATTTGGCGTGGCTACGCCTGAAGCTTCAGCAGAGGACCTCTGTTTAGGCCTCCATATCCGTTTTGGCAGAGGATGCATAGGTTCGCAAGGAACCTGAATAGCCACAAGCGGGGCTGCGGGGTGTTGGCAAAATTCTGCCTCTGGTTTCTGATTTGAAACCTTGGTCATGAAGACCTTCCGGTGCTTCCGTGCTCGAAGCATCAGGCCACCCCCAGAGAGGACTTCTTCAAATCTTCTTTGATCGATCTGGATAACCAGGTTCTCAAAAGTGCAGGATCTGGGCTGCGGACCTGTTTCCTTGTTGCGCCAGAGAACTGCGGCAGGTTTGCAGAGAACCTTTTCCGTCTCCACAGAGACTTTGCTTGAAGATTTAGCCAGAGAAGATCTGGCTGCACCGGCTTTTCTAAATTCAGAGATAGACCCGAAGGTCTGTTCGTCGCATTGCGACACTTGATTCTCAGCAGAGGAGAATACGTTCCCCAGCGGAGTCGCCATCTTGTTTTCCATTATGTTTGCAAAGGGGGAAAACTTACAAATAAAAAGTTTGAGGAGCTAAATTACAAGTATTCTTAAAAAGATTACAAGTAGATCTCCTCAGAGATTCTGGAGAAGTGTGCCGATAGGAGTCTGGTCAGCGCGCGACCACTTTGTCCCTTTGACGATGCGAGCGATGAGATTCCCTTCTCGCCTGGTTCCGGGAATCAGAGAATAGAGGATTGGTAGAACCCTCTGACTACTTCTCAAAACCACTTCTGTGAGGAATTCCTTCTCGCCTGGTTCCGGAGATTCCTTGAGGAAAAGAGGTTGTTAGGGTATTGCCACCCTGAGAAGAGAAGTATTTCTCTTGAAAGGTCTCTGAATTAGAGATTGCACGGTGCGTTGATGAAGAAGTCCGATCTTTGAGAAGACGCCAATCTCGCCGATGATCAATTGATGATCCTCCTCGATCTGATGCGATGCGATCCCTCTCCCTTGTGCCCCTGATGGGCTATTTATAGGGAAAGTAAGGGTATAATCGTCCCCTTTGAAGATATAGAAACAGATTGAACCGAATCTGTTTGAATCTGGAAAGTAGCCTTGCTGCGAAGCTATAATAGCTTCCGCGGAGCTAGAAAATGGCAAGTCGGTTGATCTTTCCGATGTGTTATGATCCTTTCCATATCGTTGATTGATTCTCCTTGATCCACTTACTCGTTTCAAGAGAGTCAAGAGATTGTGGCAATCACCTGCCATATTTGAATCCTGATTGGATTTGATTAGATTGAATCCGATCTTATCAGGAGATTTGATTGGTCAAAGGTTGACCATAGCAGGCTGATGGCGGAGCTGCCCGCTTTGAAGCTCATAGCGGAGCTAGAGGCAATTCCTGGCGAAGTCCGAAAAGAGGCTTTTCGGCGAAGCTGTCAGTTAGCTTCCTGGCGATGCTCTGGATGATGTTAGCCTCTCAAACGAGGCTATCTCTTTGGGCTAATGTAATGCTAAATGCTAGCATTTTAGACCTGCTGAGGTCTGTTTAGAAACAATCCGGTTCACTGTTCTGCTTGCTGGATCAGTGGAGTCCAAATCGCTTCCTCGTCCCTTGGAGTTGGGTGAAAAACTGGTCTTCAGCTCGTCTGTCCCTTGTCTTTTGTAAATGTCAACAAGTTTAGACATCGTTCGGACCAATGAGAATCTTGTCTTTTTTAAGTGTCAACAGTATAGTACTAGTATTATCACAAATATTTTTATATGGTTATAATGTAAATCATAATCAAGGAGAGTATGTTTCATCCAAAGGACTTGTGCACAACAAGCCCCCGCGGCAACATACTCCGCCTCGGCGGTTGAGAGAGCTACGGAATTTTGTTTCCTAGAGGACCATGAAACAAGACAATTACCAAGAAATGACATGTCCCACTAGTACTCTTTCTATCTACTCTACAACCCGCATAGTCGGCATCCGAATAACTCGTCATTGAGAAATCTCCGGTTTTCGGATACCAAAGACCCATTCCAATTGTGCCTTAATATAACGAATGATGCGTTTTACCGCAATAAGATGGGACTCTTTTGGACACGATTGGAATCTAGCACAAAGACACACACTAAACATGATGTCCGGCCTACTTGCCGTCAAATACAACATACCTCCTATCATGCTTCTATACAACTTAATATCAACACATTTACCTTGGTCATCCTTATCAAGCTTGGTTGTAGTTGCCATGGGAGTGTTGCAAACTTTTGAGCCTTCAAGTCCAAACTTCTTTACGAGTTCCTTTGCATACTTGGCTTGACATATGAAATTCCCATTTTGCAATTGCTTGATTTGGAGTCCAAGAAAGAAATTCAATTCACCCATGGAAGACATTTCAAACTCACATTGCATAACCTTTTCAAATTCCTTGCATAAAAACTCATTAGTAGAATCAAAAATTATATCATCCACATAAATTTGCACAATTAAAATGTCATTATCAACAAGCTTAGTGAATAATGTTGTGTCTACTTTGCCTTTAACAAAATCATTTGAAATGAGAAAACTAGAAAGCCTTTCATACCAAGCTCTTGGAGCTTGTTTCAATCCATACAAAACTTTATCAAGTTTAAAAACAAAGTTGGGATGAACATGATCAATAAAACCGGGAGGTTGTTCAACATAAACTTCTCATTTATAAAATCATTTAAAAATGCACTTTTCACATCCATTTGAAAAAGTCTAAAATTTTTAAAGATGCAAATGCTAGTGTCATCCGTATGGCTTCAAGCCGTGCTACGGGTGCAAAAGTCTCCTCAAAGTCAATTCCCTCAACTTGAGTGTAACCTTGGGCCATTAACCTAGCTTTATTCCTAATGACATTTTCGAACTCATCCATCTTGTTCCTAAAGATCCACTTAGTACCAATTATTGGTCTATCGTGAGGCCTAGGAATAAGGTGCCAAACTTGGTTGCGCTCAAATTGATTGAGTTCCTCTTGCATGGCTAGCAACCAATATGAGTCCCCCTCAGCTTTGAGGATGTTTTTGGGTTCAAAATGAGAAATGAATGCAAAGTTACCACATAAGTCATGGAGTTTGGAGCGAGTTGTTACCCCTTTAGCGACATCACCTAAAATGAGTTCCTTGGGGTGATTTGTAGCGTATCTCCAATCTTTAGGAAGCGGTTGAGAGCTTTTCTCTTTATCCTCTTGAACATCACCAATGCGTTCTTACTTTTCTTCTTGAACGGGTGAGTCCTTCAAGGATAGTCTCTCCATGTCTTCACCTAATGGGTCAATCTCTACAACATTCTCAACAACCACATTAGATTCTTCAAATTTAACATACATGGATTCTTCAATGGTAAGGGAACATCTATTGAATACTCTATAAGCTTTACTAGTAGTAGAGTATCCAACAAAGATAGCTTCATAAGCCTTAGCATCGAATTTACCCAAGTTATCTCTAGTATTCAAAACAAAATACTTGCATCCAGAAACTTTGAAATATGCAACGTTAGGTTTTCTAGAATGATACATTTCAAAAGATGTTTTGAAAAAATTTTTACACAAATAAATATGATTTGAAATATAGCATGCGGTGTTTACGGCGTCGGCCCATAGATATTGAGGGGGTCATATTCACTTATCATGGTCCTAACTATCTCTTGAAGTGTTCTATTCTTTCTTTCTACAACTCCATTTTGTTGTGGAGTTCTAGGACATGACATTTCATGCTTGATTCCCTTTTCATCACAATAAGTCATGAAGAGTTGGTTAACAAACTCACCACCTTTATCACTCCTTATTTTCAAAATCAAAAAACCTTTTTCTTTTTCAACCCTTTTTCGAAAAATCTTGAATGAGAAAAAGTTTGATCTTTGTGTTCCAAAAAGAAAACCCAAGTGAAACGGAAAAAATCATCAACTAAAACAAATGCATATCTACTACCATTTAAGCTCTTAGTTCTAGTTGGTCCAAAGAGATCCATATGAATTAATTCTAATGGCCTAGTTGACATGATATCCTTGATTGGTTTGAAGGAAGACTGGTTTGTTCCCAAGTTGGCACGCACCACAAATGCGGTCTTTCTCAAACTTCAAGTAAGGAATACCCTTCACCAATTCCTTAGAATTAATCCTAGAAAGATGGTCAAAAGATGCATGTCCTAATCTTCTATGCCAAAGCCAAGAATTCTCATCAAAAGCATTCAAGCATTTAGTAGAACAATCCAAATTAAGCATGTCAATGATATAAACATTATTATCACGAAATCCGGTGAGAATACAATTGGTTTTACAATCAAAGATTTTGCAAGAAGAATCATCAAAAATAACTTTAAATCCACGGTCACAAAGTTGACTAATACTAAGCAAGTTATGTTTCAAACCATCAACAAGAACAACATTTTCTATAATAGGAGATGCACCAATTTGAATGTTACCTATACCGATGATAGTGTCCTTGGAGTCATCCCCGAAGGTGACAGTGCCACCTTCCACGTACCTTGATAGGGTTGTAAAGTTGTTGATATCCCATGTCATGTGTCTTAAACAACCACTATCAAGGTACTACCGCTCCTTACGTCTTGGAGCCTTGGTGTGTACCTACATCAAATAATTTAGGACTTAATTTTGGTACCTACATTTTCTTGGGTCCTAAAGTGTTAGTGTCATGAACCCATACAAGATTATTTGTTCTATTTATTTGGTCATAACAAAACTTAGCCAAATGTCCATTCTTACCACAATAAGTACATCTATACACTCTACCATATTTAAAAGCATAGTGAGTGTGTGACTTGTGAGCATGTGTAGATTTAACATGAGTGTTGTGTGTAGTGTGAGCATGAGGAATTTTGACATGAGAAGCTTTAGCATGAGAAGTGTGCTTTTTAGAAAACATTTCCTCAAGTTTCTTAGTGTTGAAAGCACAATCCTTCAAAACTTTTTCAAAATCAACAATTCTAGTTTTAATGAAGAAATTTCTTTTTCATCAATCTTTGGAAATTTTGCTTTGCAAGCAACTTTATAAGCACTAAATTCATTTTGAGTAGAAATAAGATTTGAAGAAAATTTCATCCTTTTCTTTAGAAACAATAGCAAGTTGATTTTTAAGAAAAGCAACTTCCTTTTCCAATTTTGAACATTCTATTTTTTATTATCATAGCTTTCTGAAAGTTCAACAAAAGCATGTACAAGCACCTCTTTACTTAATCATCTTCTTCTTCAGGAGGTTGAGAGGTTACCTTGGGTGTGTTTACCATAAAACACATGTTCGCCGTGTCCACCTCGTCTTCGGATTCGCTTTCCGAATCCCATGTGGCTTTGTAAGCTTTTTTTTTCGACCGGCTTCTTTTGCTTGAAGGAGGAAGTCACCTTTTTCTTGAATTCCAGGCAATCGGCCATGATGTGTCCGGGCTTTCGGCAATTATAGCAAATGATTCTTCTCTCCTCTTTTCCTTCAAATTTCCTTCTAAAGTTGAGCTTGTTCTTCCGGTACATTCTCTTCACGTTTCGCACAAGGAGGGATAGCTCCTCATCTTCTTCTTCATCTACTTCATCGTCATCAAGAGTGGAGGAAGACTTGAAGGCTATGGATTTCTTCTTTGAGGAGCCGCTTCTTCTCTGCCTTCTTTTTCATCTCATGAGTCTGCAAGTTTCCAATGAGACTTATGAGATCCATTTCATCCTTGTCATTCAACTCTTTCAAGGTGGTGGCCTTTATCTCCCATGATGAAGGAAGAGCCCGAATCACTTTCCGCACCTTTGGTCATTGTTAATATCATCACCTAAAGAGGAAAGAGCATTGGTAATTCTAGTAAACCTTGTAATCATGCAATCAATAGATTCATCATCAATCATTTTAAAGCTTTCATATTGGGACCTCAAGAGATCTATCTTAGCTCTCTTTACTTGTGATGTCCCCTCGTGTGACCAATAAATGTTGCCAAATCTCATAGGCGGATTGGCAATGTATTTCCCGTGTAAGGTCATCCTCATTCAAGGTAGTTAGAAGGGAATTTTGGGCTTGGAGTTAGCCTCATATTCTCTAAAGGTAAAGTCAGACCAAGTGCTTTCCTCACTATCGGGTATAACATAGGGCTTGGTCAAGGATTTTGCAACTAAGCTACCTAAAGATTGTAAGAAAATAGTCATCCTAACCTTCCAAATAGGGAAATTAAGTCCATCAAATTTAGGAGGGGTTTTGATGTTGTCGGCCATTTTTACTAGTGTATGAAAGAAGGAATGCAAATGATGATTAGCAAATTTTAAGGATCTCTCTAAGGATGTTAAGTCAAACCTAGAGTCCAAGCTCTGATACCAATTGAAATCACCAAGAGGGGGGTGAATAGGTGATAATGCTAATCAATGCACAATTAAAAATTTATGATGCAACATTCACCCAAAACAAGACTAGAAGCCGAATACCTCGTGAAGGGCTCTGAACTCCTTCCTCGTGATTCCACTAGATAAGAGTTTGAGGTGCACAATGCAATCTTGTTGTATGAGTATAAGATTGACAATATGAATATGAAACAAGTGAATATAGCAAGGAATGTAGAGAGCAAGTAATAAGAGCAATGAAAATAGAGCAAGTAAACCAAACGCAAACACCGAGAATTTTTTCGAGGTTCGAGCACCCAGCTCTACGTCCCCGCCTTCACCCAGAAGGATTTCTAACCACTATAACTTCACAAAGAATTACAATCACACCGGAGTACCCAACTCCACAATCTCAAGTACAAGTTCTCTCTTGGTGATCAAAAGACCACAAACTCTCTTTTGAAAAGTTCTCTTCCCTTACAAAATCCTTGTAGAACAATGAGTAGGATTGAAACTCTTGTATGTAAGTGGAAAAAGAAAATGAAATCAGAGAGTTTTGAAAAACACTTCAGAAAATGAGAGAGATTTTCAGCACAAAAACCAAGAAATGAAACTCTTTTGAATGCCTTAAACTTTTGTAACTTTTGCAAATTTTTGTTGTAAAGAAACCTCTCCCTAATCACCCTATTTATATGAGAGGGCTAGGGATTAAGGAGTAAACCCACTTAATGCTAATTAGGAAGTATTAGGTTTAGAAGATATCATTTTGATTAGTATACAAATGTGCATATTTTATCACATAATTCCCATGCATTTAGTTAATAAATAAATGATTTTTACTCATCTTCTCTATATATTTATAGGTCCACAACTGAAATGAGAGAAAGCCCAATAATCCTTTAATTAGCAATAATTAAAGTGATTTATTCAAAGCCCAAGATAGAGCCCAAGATTTGAATTTGGATTCAGTTACGATCTGCGCGCCAATTGAAGATTCCAGAAGGTCCACGTGGCTGAACAAACTCGTAACAACCCACAACAGAAATCTGTTGCACAACTGAATCCGTTTTGCCGCGCCTTGCCGCGCGCGCGCGGCAGATCTGGGGCCGTTGAGCCCCAGATTCTGCCAGCTGGTCCTTCTTCTGGAGAGTTCTCTCTGCAGCATATAAATACAGCACAAGGACCTGCGAGAAAAGACAGAATGGAGAAGAGAGGAGAAATTAGTTGATGTTGTAATTTTCATAGGTTTTTCTCTAGGTTTAGTTCTTTAGTCCCTCTTCTTCTTCCCTAGATACTTTGTAAAGAGAGAGATTGTGAGAGAGAGAGAGCTTGTGTAATCAAGGTGTGACAACTTGAAGCAACAAGGATTCATCCATTCTCCTTCCTCTACTTGAGCTTGGTTCTAGTTTACTTGCTTTCTTTAATTGCTTTCTTTACTTGCTTGCTTTAAATCCTTGCAATTTAATTCATGCTTTGTTTTACTTTTCTTATGGCTTGTAGCTAATTCTTTCTCCATGTACTAGCTAACCACTAGCCTTACCATCTTCACTAACTCATGGGTGATTGCTTTATTTCATCTTGCAAGTTGGATGGTCTTCTCTTCTCCGATGGGTTAAACCACCCTTCATCTACATGAGAAAGTAATTAGATCAACACGCAAGAGGAAACCTACGCCGATGGAGTGACAACATGAGGCACGCCTTCACTATCACGGAGTTTGGTAAGCTTTGGTAAGGTAGTAAGATAAGCTAGTCATGGTTTGCTTCTTTAAGTTTCCTTTTCTTTTAGTGTGAATACCAAATCAAATCTTGTTTTTCTTTTCCGACTATTTCCATCATGAATATATCCATCCTTTCTTTAGTTTCTTTTTCATTTGATTCTTTATTATTCTTTTAAGCATAGAAGAATCTTCGTTTGTTGTCTTCACTACGATTCGTAACGCTTCTATCGCTAGCTCTCCCTGAGAATCGACTCGGTATAGCCTTATGCTATAGCGGAGATAGGAAAGGATACATCGATACATTTACATACACCTTTCTCATCTAATCAAATTTTTGGCGCCGTTGCCGGGGAGAGCAACGGATTTTCTTTAAAGTGAAGAACTAAACGAATCTTCTTCTCTGTTGCAGGTTACAGGAGAAGAAAACATAAAAATTTGCATTGCAGTGACATATAAGCGGACCTGGGCCTCTGCTCTCGAAAGCAGAGACCAGGATCCCTCTGACTTGCCGCGTTCCCACTGCAAAAGCCGCGGTTCTGCGGCGAGGAGGAGCTCACTACTGATCATTTTTCTGCAGGATCTTCAGCTCTGCAAAATACATCTGCTGCTATACTTGAATTCCTGTATTTTTCACCTATTACCTGCTAATTTAATCAACAGTAAAAAATTGGTTGAAATTGTTAAAAATTGTTTAGACATTTGCATTTTAGGCACGTGTCTTTCAATTCCTTTACTTTTACTGTTGAAGAGTGCTGGAGGTAAGGTACGTTTTGCATTGCATATAGACTAGGAATCATCTCTTGCTTGATTTTCATGCTTTGAGTGAATTCTAGTTATATTTCTTGTACACTTGCACAATTCATTTTAAGGGCATAACCCGTAAATAAGATAAGGTGGGGGATTTCATTACCCTTTCCTTAGCCCGAAAACCACCATCCCAGCACTCACTTACCCAAGCCTAATTTAATAAAAAAAATAGACGTTGGCCTTAGGGACATCTCGGACTCATCTAGGAGATTATCCTAAGGGGGAAAAGTATTGGAAATAGACTCTTGCAAAATCAGTGTCTAGGAAAGGGATTGAGGGCCGAAAGCCCGAAGGTTGCTGGTTACTTAATTAAGGAACGTCTCTGACGGAAAACCTCCCACCAACCTTGCCCTTCCCTGGCTGATTAACTTGTGGTCTACGTCTACACTAAACCTCCTGTGGACAGTCTAATCAGTTAGGAGTCGTCTAGGTCTAGGTCAACCATTCTTTTGGCTTGGTTTTGATTTTTTTCTCTTCTTCTTTGTTTGTTGTTTGATTTTTCTATTTTGTTTGTAATTTTTTGTGTGATATGGCATTCAACAATTCTTTCCATCCTGATAATAATCCATATTTCACACAGACTCCATCATATTCGGATAATTCCAACCCGGTGTTTTACAATATGTACCAACCACATACGCCGGGTTGGCCTTATCCGAATCAATATGACCCATACCCCCCATCTAATAACTATAATTTCCAAAATGATTTCAACTCTTCACCGAGTAATTGGGGATTCACATACCCCGAGTCAAATTCTCAAATTCCTTGTCCACCATATTCACCTTGTCCACAGTATTCATTCCCCGATTTCGCTTCTTATACTCCTTTTCTGAACCATCAATTAAAGAAAAATCTGAGTTACTAAGGAGTTTAGAAGCCAATCTTCAGAGGGCTGAGCAACAACGTCACGAAATATTTGCCCCTCCAATTTCACAGTATTTTCAAGAGTCTTACTCACTTCTACCTTTTCCTAATGAACAACCATTTGCCTTGGAAACGAGTAAAGATCTCTTGTGTGAGTCCATTCTTCCATCACCACACATTTTGACTCACAATTTCATCACCAATTCCAAACAACACTTCATCTTTTCCACAAAATGATGAACCAATGAATTGTCAAAGATGCTTGAATTCTTGACTCAGACTCAAAATACTCGTAATCGTGACGTAGAGTTGATGATCCAAACTCTTCATTCTCATCCTATTTCTAATGTCACTAACCATTCTGTCCGAGCCAAAGAGTCATGTAGTTTTGGAAATCAAGATTCAATTTCAGCACACTCACCTGAACTTGTCCAAACTTCAGATCCCATTAACATTTTGGCAAGTTTTCCTTTTACTGAAATTGAACTTGAACATGAACATGATCCTGAACTTTCACTTGATGATTCAATTCTACTTCCTGATTCAATATGACTTCGGTGTCTTCACATAAATTCACTTCATTTCTCAAGTCATTATTGAATCCAGTACCTATCCATTGTGAAATTGAATCACCTATCTTCCTTGATGATCATGTTGAACTTGACCAATTCATTGCTTTTGAAAATCCCATTGATAAATTGGCAAGTTCTCATTTTTGTGGAATTGAACTACATGAGGAATGTGATCTTGAACTCCAACTTAGTGATTCAATTCTTTTTCCTGATTCAATAATGACTCCGGTATCTTTACCTGACATCAATCTTTTCCCGAGTCAACTTTGGATCCTGTCCCAATTCATAATGAAATTGAATCACCCATCCTTGAGGATCATCTTGAACTTGACCAATTATACACTTCTGAAAATCCCATTGACAAATTGGCAAGTTCTTCAATTTTTGATATTGAACTCAATGTGGAATGTGACTTTGACCCTCAAGTTTGTGATTTAGTTCAAATACCTGAATCATTATTAACTCCTGTTTTGTTACCCAATTTGAGTAATATTTTAGAGTCAGTTTTGATTCCCAACCCTCCTGAACTTGAATCACTAATCTTAGATAGTCACATTCCATCTGAGGGAAATGATTGTGGATTTGAGCTTCATTTTCTTGACTTGGACCCAATTCATAAACTCACTTCGACTCCTGCACCTTTTCTTGACTTCATTCACTTCCCTGAGTCGGTGTTAGTTCCTGTTCATTCCGAGTCCAAGTCGACCATTCTATCGTTTCATAATCCATTCTGGGACAAGAATCTTGATAAATTTGACTCTGAAATTATTTTAGAATTTGGAAATTAGATGGGGTCATGTACTTCATAAAAATCTTTCAAGGATTTATCTTTTTAGTGGGTCATATTCATGATATTTTTGGTGGGTTTCTCAAAACCCAACGTAATAATGATTGGGCCATGTTTCGTGGACCAATCAGACCACCACCGGAACCACCACCTTATGGTAATTTTTCTCCTTTCTTACTAACTTAGAGTTTTTAGATTTTCTTTCTTTTACACTTCTTTTAGAAATTAATAATTAAAAATAAAAAAAAATAAAAATAAAAAAAATGAGGAGGGATTTTTATGCTAAAAGGAGTTTTCACACTTTCCAAATTCAAAATCTTTCTAAATTCCTAGGTTTCCTCATATTCCAAGTCCCTAGGGTCAAAGTTATTTTCAAAACTTCCAAATCCCTAGGGTAAATTCATTTTTAACCTAGGGATAGAAGTGGGATTCTAAAGTTCTCTCCCTTCTATAAATAGCCCCTCTTCCACACACTTCCTCCCTCAAACGAAATTATCATATCAGATCTAAAAAACTCCTTCTCCAGCGCCGCCACTGAAATTTTTCCTTCCCAGTTCTCTCCGATCTGCCGCAAAACCGCGGCCCCAGCCGAGCTTCTGCGACAATTCTGACGACTCCTGCGCGCCGCCAGAGTCCGTTCCGATCGATTTCAAGTTCTTGTTGGTGATCTGGTGCTACATCTTCATTCAGAGCTTCCTGAACCCACTGCAGAGATCGAAATTCTTCCCCCCACGAATTCCGGGGGTGGTTCGAATTCTAAATCTCTTCTTTTTACCGATTTGATCTTAAATTCATAGTATGGCACCTCCAATTTTTGTTGAGAAAGATTTTGGGCGGATATTGAGTGATCCAAATGGTTATGGGCATGTGTTTTTAGAGAGAATTAGGGCTTGGAATTGGTACACGTTAGTATACGACAACACTGAGACCGATGCATTTTATTGTCCCGACTTGGTGACAATGTTTTACACACACATTGACCAAGCATCAATTGATCCACACATGTACCAGTTTACTGTACACATGCCCACAGGAGACCTACTTGTCACGCTTCCTCTTCTTGAGGAAATCACCTCTGTCCCAACCATCACACAACATAGCGAGCCTCTCCCGTTGATTGAGTATATGACTATTATGGGGGCTCGTTGTACTGAGCAGGATCGTGGGCTCAAAGCCAGCACGACATTTAGAAATATTCACTGCGTTGGACGTTGGATCCAACGAAACATTTTAGGGCTAGACCACACCTCCTCTTTCAACAGACCAGTGTTGCAAATTATACATGATTTAATGACTCGTCAACACTCGGTTTGTTTGAATAAGGTCATCTTCCATGCACTTATAGCCAACTCTTCACGCACACGAGGTGCCAAATACTCCCATCCCATATTGATTACACGTTTGTGTAGGACTTTCCTACCAGCTGATGTATTTGATTCATTCGACCGAGTGTTTGTTGCACCCGAGAGACCTACCAGTTCGTATAATAGTTGTTTGCATGCGGTCTGGACACCTACTGTCCAGCCCGAGGATGTACCGGTAGAGTCCTCCTCTGAGGAGAGTTTTGCGGATGAAAATGAACCTGAGTTTTGGAGGCAGGACCCCCCACATGATACACATGCCTTCATGTCCTCCATCTGGAAGGGCATGAAGAAGATTTTTAGGGGTCAAGTGAGGCTGCGGAAAAAGGTAGAGGAGCAATCCTCTAGGTTAGATAGCATTGAGGCCACGCTGAGGAGATCACAGTCAGCTGGACCCAGCACCACTGCGGGTCCAAAGCGACAGAGGGGGTAGTTTCTTACCTTTTACCTATTTCATGCATCATTTCATCTTGCATACATTGGGGACAATGCATGAGATAGGTATGGGGGGGTATGTACTAACATAGGACTTTTTATTTTCTTTATAGGATTTTTATTTTTTAGGATTTTTATTTTTATTTTTTTTAGGTCTTCCATTTTATTTTTAGATTTTATCTTTTTTCTAGATTTTCCACTTTCTTTTTAGATTTTACCTTTTCTTTTAGAAAAAAAATATATATATATATAATAATAATAATAATAAATAAAAACTTTTTGAAAAAAGAGACAAAGTTTTGATCTATTTTAAAGAAAATTAAGATGTATCTTAGGAATTAAGAAAGCCTTAATTATGACATCTTAAACCTAGTTGAAATAATAAATCTTGTTTGAAATTATAGGATAAGTAAGTAAAATTGGTGAGATATTTTTATCTTGAATTTTTTGCCTTAGATTGTATGCACTTCACACTTACACATTTCTTGGGATGGAAACAAAGACCAAAATGCCATAAAAATAAAAAGAAAAAGAAAAAAAAAAAAAAAATAAATAAATAAAAAAATCACTTATTAAGCTGGATAATTATGCCTCAAGAAGCATGATTATTCACGCCTAATGGTGGTAAAGGAAAAAGAATAATCCCCTTTAGTTTTGTGGCCTTTTTTACTCGAGACCTTAAACCCGAGGGATGTTTTCTCATCTGGTGCCCTAAGACCGTCTGGTTTGGGAGTCATCGGTTAAAGGCTCGCTACAAGGGTAAACTAGAAAGCCTAGACTAAGGAAGAAAAATAAAAGAAAAAAGATATATATATATAAATAAATAAATGGCTTGATGGTTGGAGTTGAAATCCCAGAAATCTTCACGAGCACGGTGTGCATACTATCTAGGTTTTTATGAAAGATAAAGTATTCAATCCAATTTTGAATTCTTACCTTAATTAAAGACAAGATCTTGCATGGAGACTAAGTTTAAGGAAGAATGATTATAGGTGGACTTATGACCTTAGATCACTTATATTTTTGCAAAAATAGTTCAAAAACGTGTCTCTCTTTCAAAATGCATTTTCAAAACACTAACATTTGTCTTCTTTCTTTATGGATTTTGTGGGTGTAATCCGCTGAAAACCCTCAGGAGACAACACTCCTCCTCTAGGGTAACCTAGAGGTTTAACGGTTTGTTGCACACGCTCAGTGCAATCGCGTCACCTGCGAAAGTGGTGTAATAAAATTGGTAGTTAGGATTTTCTTTTCTTTTTCTTTGTTTTGCTCGGGACGAGCAAAAGAATAAGTGTGGGGTGTGATTAGTATACAAATGTGCATATTTTATCACATAATTCCCATGCATTTAGTTAATAAATAAATGATTTTTACTCATCTTCTCTATATATTTACAGGTCCACAACTGAAATGAGAGAAAGCCCAATAATCCTTTAATTAGCAATAATTAAAGTGATTTATTCAAAGCCCAAGATAGAGCCCAAGATTTGAATTTGGATTCAGTTACGATCTGCGCGCCAATTGAAGATTCCAGAAGGTCCACGTGGCTGAACAAACTCGTAACAACCCACAACAGAAATCTGTTGCACAACTGAATCCGTTTGGCCGCGCCTTGCCGCGCGCGCGGCGATCTGGGGCCGTTGAGCCCCAGATTCTGCCAGCTGGTCCCTCTTCTGGAGAGTTCTCTCTGCAGCATATAAATACAGCACAAGGACCTGCGAGAAAAGACAGAATGGAGAAGAGAGGAGAAATTAGTTGATGTTGTAATTTTCATAGGTTTTTCTCTAGGTTTAGTTCTTTAGTCCCTCTTCTTCTTCCCTAGATACTTTGTAAAAGAGAGAGATGGTGAGAGAGAGAGAGCTTGTGTAATCAAGGTGTGACAACTTGAAACAACAAGGATTCATCCATTCTCCTTCCTCTACTTGAGCTTGGTTCTAGTTTACTTGCTTTCTTTAATTGCTTTCTTTACTTGCTTGCTTTAAATCCTTGCAATTTAATTCATGCTTTGTTTTACTTTTCTTATGGCTTGTAGCTAATTCTTTCTCCATGTACTAGCTAACCACTAGCCTTACCATCTTCACTAACTCATGGGTGATTGCTTTATTTCATCTTGCAAGTTGGATGGTCTTCTCTTCTCCGATGGGTTAAACCACCCTTCATCTACATGAGAAAGTAATTAGATCAACACGCAAGACGAAACCTACGCCGATGGAGTGACAACATGAGGCACGCCTTCACTATCACGGAGTTTGGTAAGCTTTGGTAAGGTAGTAAGGTAAGCTAGTCATGGTTTGCTTCTTTAAGTTTCCTTTTCTTTTAGTGTGAATACCAAATCAAATCTTGTTTTTCTTTTCCGACTATTTCCATCATGAATATATCCATCCTTTCTTTAGTTTCTTTTTCATTTGATTCTTTATTATTCTTTTAAGCATAGAAGAATCTTCGTTTGTTGTCTTCACTACGATTCGTAACACTTCTATCGCTAGCTCTCCCTGAGAATCGACTCGGTATAGCCTTATGTTATAGCGGAGATAGGAAAGGATACATCGATACATTTACATACACCTTTCTCATCTAATCACATTTAAACACTTTTAAGAAAGAAAAAGACAAAAATAAAACATGTTTAAGAAGTAGCCGTTATGGCTGAAACGACTCTCTCGGTCGACCGACCGGTCGACCGGGGTTCAAATAAAAGAGCCGTTGCAGGTTCTCGGTCAACCGCTCGGTCGACCGGTCACAAACAGAGAGCAACTGCACTTCAGTCGGCCAGCCGCTCGGTCGACCGAAGGGCTCCGGTCGTCCGCCCGGTCGACCGGGAAACGTGCACACATGAACGCACCAAAACTGCCAGAAGTCCGGTCGACTGGGTCAGTCGACCGACCTGACCTGACTTAGTGTCGGTCGACCGGTCGGTCGACCGGCTCAGGCCAAATTCAGAATTGAAACAGAATTTTGAGGAGATTTTGATATCTAACAAAATAGTTTTGATTTGAACAATGTATAATATACAAAATTGAGTTTATAATCAAAAGGCTTTGTATTAAAATATTTTGTATATATTTATAGGGAATATTTTAGAAATGAGATGTGCGCAAAAACGTGTGTGTTGGAATATAGAGTTTCAAACATATTCACTATTCTTTAACAAAACTATAAAACTAGAAACAAATCTAATGAAGACTCTTGAAGTCTTGAGCCATGCAATGCCTTGCTAGAGCCTTCTCTTCTATGTTCCTTCCTTGTTGTGCCATATGCCTTATTTGCTCCATGAACCTAGAATTTCTTGCAAAAGCTAAGTAATGGCCTCCAAACATGGTACTAACCTGAAACTTATGTTGAACAAACTTATTAGTACCAAAATAGATCTTGTTTGTTTTGTTATCATCAAAACTCTAAACAAATGGAGAGTGTAACCTTTTGGGCCAACAATCTCCCCCTTTTTGATGATGACAAAACAAATAGGCTATGATCAAAAAATAGGGGAGGTGAAAGCTCCCCCTCAAATAATGCTATATAAAACAAATTAAAGAGAGGTGAATTGCATGACCATGAGACATAAAACACTTGCAAAACACTTAAACTCAAATACAAGAATTCATAAAAACACTTTGCAAAAATCAAAATCAAAACATATATAAACTCATATGGAACCAAAACCATATGAACTCATATTTCCATACCATATGAACTCATAAATAAACTCATTCTCCCCCTTTTTGTCATACATCAAAAAGGGATAAGAAAAACAGTTTTATTCAATAACACAAACATTAAGTTCACACACAAATAAAGGAGAATCTAGCAAAATCAAGTGGTTTAGTGAAAATATCGGTAAGTAGCAAATCCGTAAAAACATACTCAATATCTATATCACCTTTCTCAAAATGATCTCTAAGAAAGTGATATCTAATCTCAATGTGCTTGGTCTTACTATGTTGATTTGCATTCTTAGTCATATGTATAGTACTAGTATTATCACAAAATATTTTTATATGGTTATAATGGAATCATAATCAAAGAGAGTATTTTCATCTAAAGGACTTGTGCACAACAAGCTCCCACACAACTAGTATTTTGTCAAACTTGAATTTTTCAACACATGAATAGGAAAGTCAAAATAAGTTTGTATAAGAAGTTTAAGCATGCATGTATAAATAGAATACATCTACTATATATATAAACCATTTAAACTTGTTTTGATCAATCTATTCATGAAAACAAATATCGGTTAAACTAAAAACCGAAAAACCATAAAACGTGTGTGTTGTGCACTTGAGCATATCAACTATTCTAAGATTTACAAATTTGATCTAAACACACTAAACTAAAACTAGGATACCTAAGTCTTCTTGACGATCTTCCATCTTCAAGTCGACTCGGTCCAAACTCCGTGATCCAACGAGCATGGCTATGAATGATCTTGACGCTCGGGCTCAGGAATCACCAAGTGAAGGCTTCCAAAACTCCTCTTTTTGAAGCAATCACCAACTAATATCTTGTTACATGATCTGAAACTAAAATCACAAGATTATTAGTAAACAGAACTACATGAGTTAATCATCATCAAAACTAGAGTGGAAGACCTCCGGGCCAACAGTTCCTTGCTGGAGAAGGTTTGGTGTTTGTTGTCTAATGCAAGATTAGACAAATCGTTTTGGGCTGAGGCGATTGTGTATGCTATCCATCTCATAAATGGATTGACTGCGATAGGAGGTAAAGCTCCATTGGAAATTCGGTATGGGAAAGCTGCTCAAGGTCATGGTTTGCTGCGGGAATTTGGAAGTCCGACCTACTTCAGTGCCAAGAATGGCAAGGTGAATTCGCGAGCAAAGAGGTTTGTGTTTTGGGTGTCAAAAGGAATGGCTACAGGTTGTGGGACCCCGAAAACAAGAAGATCGTGTTGAGCAGGCATGTCACATTTGATGAGACTTCAGTGTTGAAGTCTACCATCTCTCAGCAAGTGGAGAGGACGGAGACCAAGGAAGTATCGCAGCGGGTGGAGATTGATGCTACTCCACCATCTCCAGTTAGTTCGGCATTAGAGAAGACTTCACCGGATGTGACACCGGGTGGAGATCATGTAGTCAGGTTGATGCTGAACAGGTTGAAGACATTGTTGAGGAGTCGAGTTGTTTGCAGCCATTGGAACCAAGGTAAAACCACGCTCGTGGATAAAGAAGCATGAATCTCAAGCTTGTGATCGCGACAAGCTCAAGTTGAAGGCCGTTGTTCTCCATGATGGTCGTGAGGAGGTTCATATGACTCAGCCAGACAGGTTCGCTGTTGCAGATTCAGGTACAAGTGCTTGAGCTTGATAAAGCTCATATAAATGAACTACGGTTGGCTTGATCCCTTGGGCAAGGTACGTAGGCAGCCGTAAAGGCGCAGCCATTTGGTGTTGCAACCCGTATGAAGCTGTTTGGATTCTCAAGAAGCTGATTGGAACTTCACGTAGAGGTGAAGAGTTGTGGCCGATTGGAGCTTCACGTAGAGGTGGAGAGACTTCACGTAGAGGTGAAGTGTTGTGGCCGGTTGGACTTCACGTAGAGGTGAAGAGTTGGACTTCACGTAGAGGTGAGGTGTTGTGATCTCGATGAACAGGTTGATCTTCTGGTGTGAAGATGTTGAGCTTACATAAGGAGTGGTGTGCATCCAGTTGTTGAAGCCGATGATGGTGTTCGGTGTGCTCTACTTGGTTGGACCGTCAGCTGAAACATGCAGACTAGATAGAGCTAGTCAGTTGGAGAGTCAGTGTTGGCTCATGATGAGTTCTTCGTGAGGTCGTGAAGTTGCGGAGTAGGAGCCACGTTCGGTGTTCGTCATGTATGAAAGTTCTCCTAAGGTGAAGTATAGGGAAGGCATGTGTGGTGCATTCTAGTGGATAGCTGAGCTACAGATTCCAAGCCGAGATCGTGTGTCGATTTCGTTCGGAGCGCGCAAGCGAGATCGTGTGTCGATTTCGCCGAGATCGTGTGTCGATTTCGCCAGGTGTTAGACTGGAGTTCGTTGGAGATTGGCTCAGATTTGTAAAATCTTCACCGAGGTGGAGAATTGTGGGAGAGAGGAGATAGAAGAGATGGAAGGAGGTAGCACAGAGATCGGACAACAAAGGAGCGAGAAACGGCACATGGAGCAGGCCAGAGGTGCTCCCGGTCGACCGGCGTGCATGGGCGTGCACAGGAAGGAGCGGTCGACCGGCCCGGGTAGGTGCGGTCGACCGTGACATGGGTCGGTCGACCGACAGGCGCGGCTGGACTTTCCTTTTAGGATTCGAATTTCTTTTCTGGATGGGATTGAATCCAACCTGGGTTTCCATAAATTCAGGGATTCTGTGGCTATAAATAGAGGCTAGAGGCCTCATGTATTGTATCCCACTGAAAATCTCTATTGGAAATTCCTTGAAGAAGGAATAATTTGTAATTGATTGTTGAATCAATAAAATCTCTCTCTCCCTTGTCCCGAGGACGTAGACACGTTGGCTGAACCTCGTTAAATTTGTGCGTTGTTTGTTTTTCTCTGTTGGTTGCTGTCCCTGTTGCGTTGGTTGTTTCTCCGGCTGCATCGAGTTTCCGCCAGAAGGGCGGATTCCTCAAGGGTGATGGTTGTTGTGTTTTTCTTCCAACCCCGCTGCGCACAACACTAAATTTAAAACAAAGACCCTATAAAATTACAATTACTATTCAAATACTAAACTAAAATTTAAAATAAAAAGAATCAAGCCCTCCCCCAATTTTGTCGGCAAAAGTCAAAACAGCATCGTTGACCGCCACGTCATCCGCAACCATGACCACCTGGCGGGCCCCGCAATATCTGACAGAGAGCGACGCTCTCCCCGCCCCCCGGCGACGAGATCTCTGCCGTTAGCGCTTGCGCGTCTGTTCGGATCCGACGGTTAAGCTCGCTGGGCACCATTGTAAATCGCACTTGGTTGACCCCGGGGCCCAACGTAACGTCCCAACAGCTGTCCGCTGACTGGACTCATCACCCACGAGCGTCCCGCCAAAACCGATTCCGTATCAGCTGTGATGGACGAACAATGCGAAAGACCATCACGTGCTCCAAAATGACACCTGTCTACTGTGGTGGCCCCACACTTTGTGGGCCCGCGTCCGTTTGCTGGGTGGTCGGACTGTCCTTTTAAAGGTGAGTCTGTGTACGTGAAAAACATTTATACTTCACCACATTTTTTTAAATGAACGGTTATATTCTTATTTTCTGATTTTCTTCAATTTCTCTTTTAGATCTATGTTTTTCCATTTTTACTTGAAATTTATTTTTCTATAAAAATTATTATTTTTTCATAATTTAAAATTATTCACTTTAATTTATAAACAATTGTTAGTAATAAAAAACGATAATGAAGTGTTCAAACAAAAACAGAGCCAGCAATGGCGCTGTATAGAACCATCTTATATATAATCGAATTTAGTGAACATTTTATTTTATGAAATATAAAAATAAAAGATATTATCTGAAATTCCAGTGTACCAATTGTCAAATAGACTAAGTCAGAACAACGCATTTGAATCTAATGGATCCAAAAAAAAAGGGGCTAAAAAGATTATGTTTTTAATATTTAATTCTAAGAAAAAACCTTCCAAAATTTAATTACCGAAATTCACCTTTGACATGCCAGTTGGCATAGAGCACTTTGCTTCGCCAACGTGGCGATGGGTTATTTTTTGGTGCGGGTTTTGGCAAACTCGGACGCGAAAATTGGAACAATTTTAGGTCGTTTTGATTAAATCAGACTTAATTAAAAAAAAATTTTAGGTCCGGATTGACGAACTCGGACCTTATTTTGGAAAAACAAACTATATCTTCTTCTCTCTTCATCTGCTTCCTTCTTCTATTTCCTCGTCTCTCTTTTTCTCTTTACTTCCCTATAAGCCCCTCTCTCTACCTCCCCTCAGCCTGACCCTTCTCTCTCTCGATCTCCTTCCCTTGCGCTCGTTAATGCTCCCCCCAATCTACTCGTGGTAAGCCACTGACTGCTCTCTCTAACACCGCCTCTCCTTCCCCACTGCCCAACTCCCCCACGCCCATTCCTTGCTGCCTGACGCACACGCCCTTCCCCTCTGTTTAGATCTAACCCCCGCCGTCTGGCCCTTTCCTTGTCGCCCGCCCCTCGTGGCGATGGAGGAGATGTCAGGGGCGGTGAACATGAGCGTGTTTATGTCTGACTTGACATCGACCTCTTCTCCAACCTCATCAACTGCATCCTCTCCTTCGTCTCCTCACCGGCCCCCTCTCCTCCGTCCGCCTTCTCAACATTTCCAACAACAACTTCTCCAGCCACTTCCCAAACCTTGGCCTCGCCCCAGGACTCTCCCAGCTCCAGACCCTCGACGCGTACAATATGTTGGATTTTTTAATTAAAATAAAAGGAAAAGCTTTCATTTCAGATTTTGTTTTACTAAGTCAACTTTGACCAAGTCTTAGAATCTAAATCGGTTGAGAAATATCTCAACTTTGGATTTTCTATTGGAGTTGTTATAACAACTTGGGTTCTAAAGTTATAAATAGACCCCTCACTCCAATAGTAAGACACACAACTCATTTTCTCTTTTCTCATCTTAAAAGAAAACCTGAAGATTACTCTTCATGAGAATGACTTCAGTGTTAAAACGAATTTTCATCTTTATTTTTTCTGGGCAACTTCTTCATTTGAGCAGAGGCTCTGCCCACCATCCTGAGCTGAGTGCTGGTGAATCCGGGGGATCCTTTACCTCTAAGGGACAAGGTCGATTCAACGTCTGGACAAGGAGACGGACTTTTGATCCTTTAGGGCAGCGACATCGCGACTACATTCCCATGCCAGATTCTTTTGTTTTATTTTAATATAATTGTTAGTACATGTTATAATAATTTATTGTTTTATCTTAATTTAATTTGTAAAGATATTGCATGTTTTAGAAAATAGTATAAAATTTCCAACATTTTAAAGGATCAAAATTATATAGAGTGACTCTTTTCATTTAATCCATTTTCTATCCATGCAAATTAATTGAACTCTTGTAAAAGATTTGTTTATTCTTACAAATTAGTTGAGGGAGGCCAAGTTCATTGACTCGCATTCGAGGTTGCCAGTAACCTTAACCCCCTTGTCTCGTTAATCTGTTTGTTGTTGAAAATTATATTTCAACTTAAACTTCTATTAAGCATTATAAACTATAAAAATTAAAACTCTGAATTAATTCAGAGATTTTTGGTTTAATCAGCTGGGAAATCTAAGAAAAAACAATAGAAGTTTCTATAATGACTGATAGACATTTGAGGTGAATAAAGATCCACAGCTGCCCTCACTTGATTGTACAAGTTTTTGGTTTTATACATAGAGATGTTGGTCCCGAGATGATGCCAAATGCGGAACTTTCTCTGTTGGCACTTATGGATCGAAACTACAAAGTCAACACAATAGCAAACACGAGAGATTTATCCTGGTTCGGTCCTCGTGACCTACATCCAGTCCCCACCACCCGCTTGAGATTTTCCTTTATCCTTGATTACACCCAAAATCACAACCATGCACACCACTTGACAAATCCCCTTGCCAAATGTGTACACCTTCTCTTCTACCAAGAGAACAAACTCCACCTTATACAACTGCTTCTACACCAAGAAACACCCGTGTACAATGATTGCTTTGAGTATTACAACACTTTCCTATAAGCCTTGGTACTGTGTATGAACGTGGACAAGGTCTAGTATAGGAGACAAACTTCAGAGAACTTCACTAGAGAATCAGAATTTAGTGAAGAACTGAAGTGGGAACAGTTTTCAGGATTGACAGAATTTTTGATTTTAGAAAATTGAAGATTTAGATTGGTATATGGCCTTTAGATTAACCACCCTATTTATAGCTGCACTCTAAGGTAAGTTAGGGTAGTTACTGGTGCAATTCAAATGATTGAAACTTTAGAAAACGTTGCACAAAAAATCAGATAACAGAAACTGTCCAACAGTCAGAAACTGCCTATAGTCAACTTGCCTTTTGAGTTAGTCGACTATACTAGGCAATTTTTCAAAGAGTAGTCGACTATGTTTGAGTATAAGTCGACTAGGTCAAGATAAACTCAAGTGACAGGTTTCTGGATAACTGAATCAAGTCGACTGCAACTTCTTATAAGTCGACTGGATCATGTATTAGTCGACTAGGGGCATAGTATTAGCCGACTATCAGGTCTATTAGTCGACTAGGTTTGTCTGTTAAGTCGACTAATGGACAAACGGAGAGTTGAGTTTCTTTTGGACACATGACTAGTCGACTAGGGGGTTTGGGTTAGTCGACTACCAAGTGGATTAGTCGACTATAAGGGACTATAAGTCGACTAATGGTCAATGATATGTGTGTGTATCAAGACTTTTGACATGCTATTTCACAATTACAAGCCACATCATATTAACTCTCTTTGGGACATCTTGATCATGAAGAACTCTTGATTCGTCGTGTGTTAGAGCTCCAAATGAAATGCTTCACAAAAGTCTTCATCAAAACAAGTTCCAACAAGAGAGAACAACGAGAAAGGCTTTCCTCCTCAAGTGACTCAAGTATGATCATTGCTCAAATTTATAAGTTGCTTTCATTTTGTAGTGATTCTATTCAAACTCATATCAAAATTTCATATTGATCAATATCTAAGTTTTTTTATGTTTTGGCCTGACCATTGTGTCTGTTTAATGACTGAGGGGTAATTGAATTAACTTTGAATTAGTTCAGATGATTACTCATCCATGAGTTGAAAAGTATAGTTAAATCTAACTAGAAGTCCTAGCTGTAGATACTTTTTGGTATTCGATAAGTTAAAAAGTTTATATTGAGTTTCTCCCAGAAATGTAAATGATCCAAAAGATCAACACCCGTATCAGATTGTAGACATCTATTATTTCTGTAATTACTTAACACCGCATTCTATGACATCTTAAATTTTTTTTTTTTTGATAACTTTGGGATATCATGTTGTCGGATTGCAGTATCCTATCTCATACCTCAGTTTTTGTTCTTGTGGATGGGTGAATTCTTTAGTCTCTGGACACGTTCTAGGACTGGAGCTATTTCCAACTAGATATAACTCATTCAAGAGCTATGCTAAAATGACTTACATGCATATGGATTTGATGCAATTTATCATGTGTTTATTCTCTCTCGAAGTTCAATTTTTCTAATCACATGCACGTAATTATGATACAAAGGATCTACTGCATAGGGAAGGCTGTGGATATTTTGTTAATGTTTTCTCTGCCCATCTTTCAGTTAGACTCTTTTCATCTTTCATATACACTTGCATTTTTATTAACCTAATTATATAATATATTCATATATTATAACTATATACATAATAATTTAAATATGTAGTTCACTAGAGTTTTTTATTCTATTGTTAAAAATAATCATAATGTGGCTTTCATTTATTTCATCAAGTGCAAAAAAAGATATTTCTCGTTTTTTTCTTTCTTTTTTCGCAGATATTCTTCATGTTTTTTGGCTGTGCTACTCACATATTCTTCAAAAGACATAGTTGTGAACTGTACATGATCATATTTTTATATCCTCCATGCCAACTACTTAAAACATAAAACTTGCACATGTTAATCTTATGATAAATTGTCCCAAAAGACCAAGCACAAATAGAACAGTAGTTGGTCCATTAGCAATTTCAGATGCAAAATAGCATAAGGCAGATCAAGAGAAGTTTTATGGAGCTAAGATGCAATTCTCAGGCTAATACGGTTTACTGAAAGTAAACATTATATTAAAATGAAAGCATTACTAGGTCTGCTTAGGAGCATACTCCAAACTGACCAATTATATCATATGCAAAATGCAATCATCTAACGGTAGGGAAGTTTCTGACCGCTAGTTAGACTGGTTTTCCTACACAATCAATTATTGAAATTTATAACAGGCAATAAACTATATAGATTGGTAATCAAGATTGAAATCTATTTTCAATGATACACCACGTAGATCAAATCCAATAGTACATGACAACTTTTGTATATAATAACAGTTTTGATGAATGTTAATGGACATCTAACCAAATGTGTATTATGTTGACACCTCAATTTGTTTGCCTAATTCCTAAGTTATTCACTGTGATGTCAGTTCTAATTCTTTAAGTGTTTTCAGAAGGGCATGCTTATAAAAGATATCGATTACTTTTTATATGCTATTGAATTTCCCTTGCTATCTTAGTTTGTAAATAAAATGAACAATTTATATACATTTGCAACAAACACCCTTCCTTATTTTAAAATTTATATATCTGCACTACACGTAGATTTGCATGTTTTATCTTCAATTTACTGAATGAATAAATTCTGATACTTTATTTATTTGTTGCTTTATGTATGGATAAAGACACATTGAACACTTCATCTAAGGAGTTGTCAACTTTTCATATATATACATGTTAATTTTGTGCTTAAATTGCATGCTATAATTAGTTTTGAGTTCTTTTAAAATATCTTGCTACTTTTGTATTGAATTCTAACTTACTCTGTTATATATCCAACTAATTATATTATTTTATAAATTGGAACTAAGTAAGATCCCCTACATCTTTTTTATTTTGCATACCCTAATTTAAAAGCTACCAATATAACCTGTATTCTGACATTTTAATATTATGAATATAGAAAACCTGGTAGAAATCTTCCTATCATTTTGACAAATCTAGAGTACAACAATAATATTTGTATACTCTTAATGTAACTGAAATAGGCACAGGATTATGAGTATCTTTAGATCAATAGGATAATAAAATTAAAGGGTAAATCATTTTCTCAAAATTTCATATAATTGGTGTTTAACAGAGGAAGGTACTCAAAGTGGTTCTGTAATTAAGGAACGCCAAGAGCAGAAAACCTCCCACCTGAGTTACGCCGACCTGGCCAATTGGACTGATAAATTGAGGTTTTGACTAATCCAATATTCTAAATTTTTATTAAATATATCATCAGCTTTTGTACACCATAACTTTAAAAGTGATTGTTTAGGTTATAACCCTAATTTTATCACTATTTAGACATAACTAAATCTATCTAGAATTAGCCCTCATTACAAATTATGGTTGATTCAAGTTTTAACATTGAATCTGATATAAATAATGGTTGCACCATGATAAATTAGGTAGAGTTGGAATCCTAACCATGTACAGGATGATGAATAACCATGTGCGATTTTGTCCCCATCTAACTTCAAGTGGGATCTAATAAAACTAGATTGCCTAAATTTCTTGACTATTCTTTAGCATATAAATATAGACATATATACTTTAAATTTTGAATAGTCAAATACAATGTATATATGCTTTATCATAAACCATTATGGTATAATTTGCTCCTTTTGAAACTAAGTTTACAAGAAAACTTTATAACTACCTTATAATTTCAAATTGGGATTCAAATTGGGGGAGACTCTGACAATTACCAAAGACTTTATAGATCTAATAAAAGATGTCAAGAGTTATAATAATGTGGTCATGAAGAGTTTAAATTTCTAACTGTCACAACTTGAAAATAAAAGGATGTTAAGTCAATTTTCTGACCCTAAAAACAAAAAGTCATTCTGATTAAGGTCTTTCTAGGAGTATATTCCTAGTTTCATTGAGGGAGATAGGGTTAAGCCCATAGTAGAGTTCACCGACAGCGGGAACCCAACCTACTTGATGGGAGCTGGTTCCATGAAAGAGGTTCAATGTGGTAGTAACAAGCTAGACTGATGAAACTCGTTTGGAGCATCAACCCGGATATATTTATGTCCTATATGTAGCGTTGTAGCTACACCCCTTCTCTATGGTGATATGCTCTTATGATACAGCTAGGTAATGATGAGTTTAACTTTTAATAAGTCCAACGCATGTAGTGTGGAGGGTATACTATCCAGCTGTAGTACCTTTAGAGGACTTACCTACGTGAGAGGAACCATGATGGCCGCGGTTGGGGGCACGGCTGACCCTAAAAACTCTCATGAGTCGGTTATTGTGAGCATGACCTTAACGCTCAACTTGCTCACTCAATAGATGAAAACTTACTTTGTGTGTATTCTATCAATATCTGGTAAAAGAGACTAGTTTCAGGCGTAGTCCACTATGTCTCTCAGATGCGATGAATTCACTAAGGAAGGTTCCAGGCATAGTCCACCTGTCCCGAATTCACAGTATGATGTTGCCCAAATTTCACTCGTGTTTTATGATCTGATGATTTGATTGTTAATTATTATTGATTTGTTTTATTCTGTCTTCCCTGAAACTCAAGCTTTTGGGGGGACTGTTGGATTTTTTGAATTAAAATAAAAGGAAAAGTTTTCATTTCAGATTTTGTTCTACTAAGTCAACTTTGACCAAGTCTTAGAATATAAATCAGTTAAGAAAATATTTCAACTATTTGGATTTTCTGTTGGAGTTGTTATAACAACTTGAGTTCTAAGGTTATAAATAGACCCCTCACTCCAATAGCAAGACACACAACTCATTTTCTCTTTTCTCATCTTAAAAGAAAACCTGAGACTACTTTTTGTGAGAATGACTTTAGTGTTAAAAAGAATTTTCATCTTTATTTTTTCTGGGCAACTTCTTCATTTGAGCAGAGGCGCTGGTGAATCCAGGGGATCCTTTACCTTTAGGGGACAAGGTCGATTCAACGTCTGGACAAGGAGACGGGCTTTTGATCCTTTAGGGCAGCGACATCGCGACTGTATTTCCCAGGCCAGGTTCTTTTGTTTTATTTTAATATAATTGTTATTACATGTTAGAATAATTTGTTGTTTTATCTTAATTTAATTTGTAAAGATATTGCATGTTTTAGAAAATAGTATAAATTTCCAACACAATAACTTCTCTAGGCCTCTCCCCTCTCCATTCCTAACTCACCTGCCTCCGCCACCTCCATCTCGGCGAAAATTTCTTCTATGGCGAGATTCTGGACTCCTACTCAAACATAGAGACTCTCGAGTACTTATGCCTCAACGGTAATAGCCTCAGCGGTCACATACTGAACAGCCTAGCTAAGCTTTCCAACCTCGGAGAAATGTACATCGGCTACTTCAACACTTATAAGGGCGGCATCCTGCTAGAGTTTGTGTAACGTCCCGATCCTGCGGGTACGGAGACGTTACTGCAACGTATATACGCAGGTCCGAAATACCCTCACGTATATACGCTAAGCATCAGTACAGGCAAGAATCAGAGTACGGAAGCAAGTGGTGCATTATACATTCCAACACATGAGTACAATTACAAAGTTATCACCAGAGGTGACCCAATATTACATGAATATTACATCACTGATATGCGCAATTGCGAGATTACAAAGAGATGTACAAGTGTGAACAGTAGTATCAAAGGCACTCACGAGTTTACAAAAGGAAAACTCGAGAGGCTCACAGGGGGCCTGGAGGGATAAGGCTCCAAACGGTCTGCTGGAGATCCATGCTTCAGCTGCGCCACTCTGATCAGCAACTGGGGGAATCCACACGCTCCATGCTCCATGACCTGGACATGAGGATCCAGGGGAGTCAGATAGAACTCCCCAGGAGAGTGGTGGTACGAATGCCAAGTGGCGAGCATAGGTAAGCATGCAGGAGCAAGTAGATATAAAACAAGTGATATCAAGTAGGAACTACTCATGATATGATAAGATAAGAACAGGAGACTGTGGAATGGAATATAAGTGAAAAAGGCAGGACATGAACAGGTATAATATAATAATCATAAATCCGAAAATCTGAAGTAAAATCCGATGAAAGCATTTGTGGCAAATCACACAACGGTCATAACAGGAGTACATAACAGGCATAACATGAATCATAACAAGTATAACGGGAGTTCATAACAGGCATAACAGGATACATAGTTGGCATCTTTTATTATTATTACTCGTCTGACCCATATATCTAGGTATGTGTCCTGGTGTACATCCCAACACACACACATCCATATATAAGCAAGCCGAGGTTCGTTACTGGAAGCTGATGAAGAACTGATAGCTCATACTTATAGTAGTTCCCGTCCGCCCGGGACACAGCCATTTGGGGGCCTGAAATCCCCCTAACACGCATCTTCTAGGGGCCTGAAATCCCCCTAACACGAATCGTCAGTTTTGGTATTCCACTACTATAAGTAAGGCACCATACCGGCATCCATCACTTCCTCCCATTCTCCGTGAAAGTTATCCTTTTTATAGTTTGTTAACAATATTATCAGATTACGGGAATGAGTAAGATCATAACTGGTCATAACATGAGTACATAACAAGCATAACAGGAGTTCATAACAAGAGATCAAGTTCTACATTCCCGTAATGTGATAATCATGAGTAGAGAGGTAATCATAACAGGTATAAGGTCTCAACATGCCAATGACAAGTGATCAGGCAGGTGACAGGTAATAAGTCATGTCGTAATAAGGAACAAGTGCCAAGTAGCAAGTCGGGTGTCAGGTGATGACACAACAATTGTTAAGTGTTACAGACAGGTGTCAGGTATTAGCATGTAGATGATAGGTATCAAGTATTAACATATCAAGCATGTACTTGTTAAGTGATAGAATAATAGTTGAACACAATCAAAGAAAGTGTTTGTTCCAAACAGCATAAATCGTGAGTAATACAAGTCGACCAGATGAAATGGGAAAGCCAAAAGGAAAGCGAGAACACTCGCCTAAGTATGAAAAATACTGTGAAATCTCCGATCACCGGAATCCAGGAAATCAACGCGTCAACGCGTTAGAGAGAAAGGAGAGAGAAGTATATGGAGAGAGAGAGTGCACAAGGAGAGAGAGTGTGCACAGGAGGACGCGGGTTTGAGAGTGAGACGCGGGGGTCGCAGACGCGGGAGTCGCGTCGCGAAGATGCCACAAACGCGGGGTTCAACACCCGTGTTCAAGTTATAACACGAGAAGAACGCGGACGCGGACTTGGGTTCCGCGTCGCGTTAGCACGAGAAGAACACAGACGCGGGCATTAGCTCCGCGTCGTGTTGACACGAGGGGGACACAGACGCGGGCCTGGACTCCGCGTTGCGTCGATACAAGAACGCGAAGGCCGCGTTAAAGAATTGCTTGAACGCGGGGATGAGCCGCATCTAGCAATAGAGTGAAAGAGAGAGAGATAGAGAGAGAGAGAGAGAGAGAGAGAGAGAGAGATAGGGCAAGAGAGAGAGAAGGGAAACAGTGTACATGGAGAGGGGGGAGATAGACGCAGGAACAGAGAAAGAGAGAGACGCGAGAAAGGGAGAGAGAGGGGAAAGGTGATGTTGGAAGTTTAAGTAGTGGAGATGGAGGTGATGTTGTGATGGTGAAAGTGATGGTGGAAGTGAAGATGGTGGCGGAAAATAGTAGAGGTGATGGTGATGTTAGTTGTTGTCGTTGTAATCGTCACCGTAATGATTACCGGAATAATCGTGAACGATTACCGGAATAATCATCGGAGATGTTACCGACGAAGAAGAGCTCGGCCCCAATCCAATGGAGGTGGCCGGCCCTTGAGAAGATGATGGGGTGGTAGCCGGCCATGGCCGGTGGTCGCCGGCGGCGGCCGGAGGTGGCCGGAAGTGGCCGGAATCCGGTAAGCCAAGCCCAAGCCCAAGCAAATTGTGGGGTGCAAGTGTAGTTCATATGGTGAAAATGGAGTTTCGAAAACGAGGCTTCGGAGAACGAAGCTATAGCTCGTCGGAAAGAGCACGACGAGGAGAAGGAGATGGCATGGTCGTTGGTGGCCAAGGTGGAGTATATGGTGGTGGAGATGGTGGAGAAGGTGGTGGTGGAAATGGGTTATTTGGTAAAAAAGAAGAGGAAGAAGAAGATGGTGGAGGTGGTGTTGTGGTTGTTGTTGTTGTTGGAATGGAGGAGGAGATGGAGGGGAGAATGGTGGAGAATTGGCCGGCCAAGGCAAGCCCATTGCTGCCATTTTCGTGGCCTGCAAGCTTGCTGGAAATGGAGAAGGAAAGAAATGTGAAAGAGAGAGAGAAGAATGTAAAGAGGGGGTGTATATATAATGGGGGAAATATTATAATAATGTAGCCAATCCCATCATATAAAGTGAATCTTGCGTTTCTACAAAAGAGAAGAGCTGCGTCTCAATAAAGCAAATCCGCGTCTAGGCAAAATAAAGCCAGACGCGGAAATAAAGCTGCGTCCGGGAGGAAAAACGCGAGATTCAGAAAAGACAAAAAGCATGGTGATAAGACTTAGAGTTGATCTTGCAGGACAAGCATTAAATGCAGTATGAAGAGGATCTCTGCATTAAATGCGGAATCCAGGTTGGTGAAACTCGCGTTTAGCGAGGAGAGAGAAAAAGAGAAGAGTAAAATATCTGGATAAGATTCCGGTATCTGGGAAAACACCGAAAACTCCGGAAAAGTCTAAAAATGAAGTAACTTGGAAAGCTTCCCAAAAATTTTCAAATAATAAATATTATATAAAGATTTTTGGTAAAATCAGTTTTCAGAAATTCAATCCCATTTTCAAAATAAAAATCATAAAGTCAACCGTCAATATCGGTCTACACCGGGTTGCCGGATTTTGATAAATTCTGAAAAATCCCAGAAAAAGTATTTAGATGGAAAATATGATTTTAAGAAATGATGTGAAAGCCGTTTTTAGAAATTCTACTCCGTTTGTAAATTAAAAATCTGAGAATCGGTCCACGGTATTGGTCGACCCCGGTTTTGAAGATTTTAAACTTAATTCAGGAAAATTCCAGAAAATCACGAAAAATCTAGAATATTAGAAAATGATGTTTGAAACTAAAATCAGTCAAATCAGAATACCAGAAAGTCCAAATCGAGCAATACTCTAGGATCGGTCCCCGGGTTCAGAGAAGGGCAGACTCTGAGTCCACGAATCCCAATCCAAGACAAAACAATCGTATAAATAATTAATAAAGCAAAACAAATACAGGAAGTTAATCAAAATATACGATCGAAAAATCTGAATACGCAACTAAGTACGTATTCCGGGAGCGGGGTGTTACAGTTTGGGATGCTGACTTCGCTGGAAAAGCTTGATCTCAAGAACTGCTACATCACCAGCCGCATCCATCCCACTCACGGCAACCTAACCGGCTACATCCCCTCCGAGCTCGGCAGCCTCGGGAGCCTCAAATCTCTCGACCTCTCCATCAACAAGCTGTCCAGTGAGTTGCCGGACAACTTCATCGAGCTCAAGAACTTCACTCTGCTCAATCTCTCTGACAATCATCTCAGAGGAAGCATTCTCGAGTTCATTGCCGACCTACCCAACCTCGAGATTTTGGAAGTCTGGGAGAACAATTTTACAATGGAATTCTCCGCCAAATTGGAACTGAGTAGGAGGTTGAAGAAGCTCGACGTCACGACGAATCAGCTGACGTGGTGATTCTGGCTGAATTTTGTGATGGTAGGATGCTTAAGATCTTTGAGGGAGAATCTGAACATAGGGGAAGGCATGGGAGTAGAGCTGAGGGGAGGTAGAGGGGGGTTTGGGGAGGTAGAGAGAGACAGAGGGGGAAGAAGAAGGAAGCATAAGAATAGAGAAGAAGATATATTTTTTTTAAATTAGGTTTGGGTTGATCAAAATCAGATTTAAAATTGTTTCAATTTTTGCGTCCGGGTTCACCAAATCGGGACAAAAAAATAATAGCTCCCCAGCATCACATTAGTGACGCAAAAATGCTCAATAATGACGTGGTCTGTTAAAGGTCAATTTTGTTAATTAAATTTTGGGATGTCTTTTCTTGGAATTAAATATTAAAACATGATTTTTTTTTTAAATCCCAAAAAATATCCTCAAAAATTGAAGGAACAAAAAACATCTTCCTCTAATGTTTTGAGCAAAAATACAATTCTACTCAAAATTTAAAGGCAAGTTGTTGTGTGGATGCACGGAGATAGGCTCAAAACCCATATGCTGGCAATTAAAATTGAACTTTCAAAGATTGAAATAAAAAAATACCATTGTATTAAATTAATAGTCATCTACTCCCGCAACTAAATCAATGAGTGATCGCTTGGATTAGTGTATACAAATTTGTTAAGGTTTGTTTTAACATCTTAATCACGAGTTTAGCGTTAAAATATGGAAGAAACGTCTCGCTATTAACGTCAACGATCTGTTAAGATAACACTGTTATAATAATACAATAATAATTACCCGCTAACTAACCCAACGGGGACGTGGGCCCCGCGGAACTGAATTCTGCCCACTCGTCTCTTTTTTCTTCTGTCATGTCCCCAACTGAACCGCGGACGTTACGTTTCTGTTCAGCCGTTAACTGCGACTTTTGAACGGACTGTTGTGCTGTGGGGGGCCACTTGCCATTTCGGTCTCCGATGCGATTGCAGCCGTTGAATTGGTGGTCCCTCGTATCTCAAAGTCCACGTCAATGAGCTGTAGAGAACTGGAGACATCTTCAACGTTTGATAATTGATAAATGATTCCCGTGATAACGGTAACGTCACCGTTTTCATGCGGGGTCCGCGTTCTTGGTTTGCTTTGAAAGCCAAGAACACAGGAAATAACAACTCAACTTTGATTAGAATTCTTTTTGCATGTTTCATTATGTCATGTCCATTACTAACATATATGGAAATATTGAATGGATTTTGTATTGCTACATGAATCCAAGTAGATTTCTACTTACCAAGTGCACTTTTATCGATTTAGGATTAGAACATTGTTGTGCTCGCCTTTTAGTTGAAAGTATTTTGAATAATGTTATTTAAACTAGTGGTCATTAGATTTTTTTCTTTTTTTTTCCCCTAATAAACTCAATCGCCGACAGGATACATCTGAGACCTCTAAGGAGCAAATTCGAAACCGACCACGCCAGCGGAGGAAAAAAATGTCCGAGACAGTGTTTAAACCGGTCACCATAAAGTGTATTGTGCTCTAAGCCTCTAACTGATCAAAAGGCCAACTGGATAGACAACTGCGGAGGACAACTAGAACAAGTTTTGGTAGGACCGATGAAGGCTAATAGACAAACAGACGTAACTCCACGTTTATGAGTCATTTAAATTCTTTTTTTATTTTTATCCATGTTGTTGATAAATGAGTAACTGCCCTTGTACTGACTCCACTGCTAACTCCAAAATCCTCAATCAGTTTGAAACCAATTAAAACAGAAACAGAGTAACATAAAGCCCATGCGGTTTATGGGGGTGGGAGGAGAGTAAGTAGTTTTCTTCTTTGGTGAGCGGTTTAACTTTCATGCCAGCCGAACTGCAGCCCCCAACTAACTCCCAAAACTAAACCAAAACGGTTGTTCTTCCATTTCAATCCATAACTCCCCTCTTTTATTCTCTTAACTCCATCAATCACCTAAACCACTAACAAACAAACTAACTAAACAAACTAAAATCCCTTCATCTCCTATTTAAACCTCAACAACTCCTCCTTCATCTTCATCTTGCTTCAGTACCCAAGAAAAAACAATGGAGGAAGAGAGGGGGAGAGATCATTATCAGGCGAAGATCAAGGGGTCGTGGAGCCCCGAGGAGGACGCGCTGCTGACCCGCCTCGTCGACCTCCACGGGCCACGCAACTGGACGCTCATCAGCTCCGCGGTCCCCGGCCGGTCGGGGAAGTCGTGCCGCCTCCGGTGGTGCAACCAGCTCAGCCCCGCCATCCACCACCGGCCCTTCACCCACGCCGAGGACGCCGCCATCGTCGCCGCCCACGCCCGCTACGGCAACAAGTGGGCCACCATCGCCCGCCTCCTCCCTGGTCGCACCGACAACGCCATCAAGAACCACTGGAACTCCACTCTCCGCCGCCGTCGCGACCAGGCCACCGTCTCCGCCGCCGGCGCCACCTCCTCCGACGAGTCGGGGTCGCCGCCGAAGAGGCAGTGCACAGAGCCGGCGACCTCGCTGACGCTGAGCCCGCCGGGGGCGGGCTCCGACGACGCCGCCACTGCCGCCGCGCCCGCGGCCTCCGGCGACGGGGGGAGGTGGGAGGCGGAGATGAGGGAAATGTGCCTGGTGGGGATAATGAGGGAGATGATCGCGGAGGAGGTGAGGAGTTACATGGGGAGGCTGAGGGCGGGGAGTGGCGGCGGCACCGGCAGTGGAGGAGGGATTCCGGTGGGTGTTAAGGCGGAGAAGCCCATCGCGGTGGCGAACGGACAGAATTAGGTTCTGGTGTTTGTTGTTGGTGAGAGAGAGAGTTTTTTGTTGTAGAAGAAATAATTGAGGCAATAAAATTAAAGAACGGGGATCTACTAATGTGACAAACTGTGTATCTTTTATTTTCTTCCTGCAGTCCTTTATGCAACAAATTAGAGAAATTGATATGCATCCATGTTCTTCTTGAATTCATGCTCCCAGTTTATTAGAGATTGTGTTATTAATTTCATTATTGAAACTCGCTAAATTAAAAGTTTGATGCAAAGCCACGTTCTGATTAGAATAAAATCCATAGATGGTTTGGTTGTTTTGTGATAAACACAACAAAACAATTAGATTTGACTACCCATAATGTAAAATTTACATAAGTTTGCAGTATTTAATACCTTATAGAACTCTTTTATTGTGTAGGTCTCGAAACCTCACTTCCTCTTGTGTCCAAGACCCATGTGCTAAAGTCTTGTAGTGTCCTTTATTATTGCTACAAAAGCATTACCACTTAACACGCTTCCGATGCTTTGAGGACTGTCATGGAGCACTTAATGATCTTTAAAGCCTCGTCTGTGCTTGAGAAATAAACATCCATGAGCTTTCAAGGCCCCCCAACAAGAGAATATTTTTCCTCAGGTCTGAAACGTGTCTCACGTTCTTGAGTGTTCGCATCTGTCTATCGAACATTCATGCGGATACTGCGTATTCCAACTGTCTTGCATGCATCATCATTCCCCATCAAGATTGTTCCTCCTTCAAAAGGCTCATATGTGCTAAGCCGCTCCTTTGAGCACATGTGGTATGTACACCCTGACTCAAGCAACCAAGTTTCTGAGAACCTCTCTTTGCCTCTGCCTAGATTCACCAATAGAACATTACATGGTTCTTCAACTGCTTCCTCGGCTACCGGCTTAATCCATTGTTTCCTACTGGTACTAACTCAATCAGCTCCTGAATTGCTTTTCTTCTTTAACATCTCCTTGTACTAGAAATAAATCTTCTTCATGTGCCCGGCTATTTGTTGTAGTAGCAATCATTATTTTTGCTAGAAGTTTAGGTATCCTTATTGGGACTTCTGCTCTGTAATCTCTTTTGCTCTTTGACTACTAATTCTGAGGCATCCTATATGGAATCTGTCTTCTTCATCAGCTCGTTGTTTAGGAGCATCTGCCTGTTATCTTTCAACTTTAAGGTCTCTTTTTCATACATGATGGTGGTCACCAGTGATCATAATCTGAGAAAGAGAAGACAGCTACAGAAGAGTTTGTCTTCCTTTTCTAGTTTCACCTCCTGTGTCAACAGGTTGCTCAAAATCCAATTAAACGCATTGATATGCTGCAAAACTGGTGTCTCTTCCTTCATCTGAAGACTATACAGTTGTTTCTTCAAGAAGAGTTTGTTGAAAAACTCTTTGTCATGTAAAGACTCTCCAGCTTAATTAAATTACAAACTTGCAGTTATTTCTTCATTCATTACATTGTAAAGAACTTCATCTGATAGGCATAGTATAATAATGGCATTGGCTCGAACATTGAGATCCACCCACTCATTGTCCTCCATCTTGGATGGCTTCTTCTCAGCATCAAGTAGGGCCTTATGAGTGCCCTCCTTCATGAACTATGTTGTTACTCGTATTTTTCACAATAGAAATTTATTCTTCCCGTTTAATTTCTCCATCATAAACATCCAGTTGTTTCCTTATTCATTACATTGTAAAGAACTTCATCTGATAGACAGAGTATAATAGTGGCCTTGACTCGAACATTAAGATCCATCCCCTCGTCGTCCTCTAGCTTAGACGGCTTCTTCTTAGCACTAAGCAGGGCCTTGTGAGTGCCCTCCTTCACGAGTAATACTATTACTCGCATCTTTCATAATAGGAAGTAATTCTTCCTATCGAATTTCTCTACCTCGAACTTTATTATGGTCGTCTTGCTACTCATAACTCTGATACCAATTGTTATGATAAATACCACCAAATAATAAAAGCAGCTGCAGAAAGACTAAGCAATCTATCTAGCAAACAATATAACTTAAACACCACAAGAGTAAGAACACAAATCAAGAATAAAAAATTTTGTGGGAGGAGGGATAGAAATTTCTATTAATTTGATCATAGAAACATAGTTTACAAGGATCTCTTAAACTCTTACAAGTTTTTGTTAAAACCAATGAATAATATCATATTATAGTGAGAGAAAAAACCAGATACCTAGAGTTTGAGTCAAAATTGGAATTAGCATTCAACATGAAACATAATTAGAATTCAGGTCGAATACACTCGGATACGCCCAGATCAACCGCTGTTGACAGGGCTTTCCACAGCGTTGTCCCGAAAGTTGATCTGTCTCAGATTTTCGACAATTTCGCCAGAGCTGTCGAAAGTTTTGCCAGAGCTGTCGAAAATGTCCCTACAATTTCTTTAATGAATGTGAGGCACTCAAATACCAACATGGGTAATTAGTAAAATTGAGAAAAGTCCAAGTAACAAGGAATCGTTAAAATTTATTATATTCATTTGGTAATTGAACTCTCATCGTCCACAGAGGCACTAACAAGAGATTTTTATTGTACATTAATTTTTTGTGTGTGTGAAAAAAGTGCTCCCAGTAGGTCTCCTTAGAATACAATCTAAGGAGGAGGTTTAAAATACCACCATAAAGTATCTCTAAGGATGATCCACTCCATTCATTTTGATCTACATATCCTAAAATGATTGTGTATAAAAAATCATACACTTTTGATACTTTTTACCTATGCATCAAATGGTTACAAAATGAACGGTTTTTCAACAATTGAACAAATGACACTGTATGATCGATGGGTAAAAAATGTTCAAATTGCATGATTTTTTATATATAAGAATTTTAGGATATGAAAATCATGATAAATGGAGTGGGTCATTCATATGAATGGTACATAATGAGTTTTGGGCCTCCTCCTTAGATTGTAATATAAGGACACCTACTAGGAGCACTTGGCCCTATGTGTGTGTTATTCTATTGGAATTAATCTAAAAATAATAAAAATAATATTTTTGCTGTTTTGTCTCATGAAATTCAATCTCCATGAGTTTACTTTCACACTTGTTCTTTCTGACTAGCAAGTAAGGCCTCAGACCCATTCAAGATTCTAGAAATGTTAAGAACTTTCAACTGGCACATAACAGACTTAGGTCACAATTCTGTCCCAAAAATTTTCAAAACATAGGCTCCCCTGAAATCTATCTGCCTCAAATGTATTTTATTTTATTTTAGTACTTTATTATTTTGTGCTTTTGGTTCTTTAGCATAGTTTGAACCTTGAACAAGTTCTAGCTCACTCAACTTATTCTGATCAGGTAACACAAACATTTGGGCCTCGATTGGGACGCCAAAACTGATCAGAATTCAGGGGGAAATTCAGAGCACAGATACCACGGTGATATTTTGAACATTGACCATCACTTAATATGCTAATGAATTACCTAAAAGATGATATTGTTTCGTGGTTAATTGAAGATCTGAGCATGGACTTGACGCAGCTTTGTGGATGATTAAACCTGAAATTTAAACGATCATGATTGTTCTCACAAATTAGACAGCACAATTAATGATTTGTGATGATTGTAATGGCCACTGGCAGCAGAAAGCGCTTCCTTGACCACAGAAAGGCATTCAACTATTATGTCGAGCTTCACAGACTACAGGAGAGAGAAAATTAATGAAAGCGCAACGGGTCATGAGGGGCGTTTTGTATAACTCGTTTTTACAGTCTTGAATTGCAATTTCATTTGCTTAATTCCAGAAGAATTTCATTAATCAAACATGCTGATATATAGATGTCTTCCAATCACATCAAAGTTACTGACTAAATATTTGTACAAATAAGAACAAAAAAAAAAAAAAAACGTCAATTATGTGAGAGGCAAGCAACAAGCTTAGCTAATCAAACAAAACATAAATAAATTATATAGAAACATCAGAGTAGTATGACAGCAAGAGCCTCTGCCTCTTGCTTGATGAGCCATCCATCGACGCCACATCAAATGAAGCAATCCTTGCCAACGCATCCTTTACAGACTCCTTGAGAGAGCTCAAGCTCACAACGCTCCCATTGCCCACGTCCTGCTCTCTTCCGCACAGTGTGAACACGCTCTGCACTCTCCCACCCAGGGACGTGATGTCTGCTCTCACTGCCCTCAGCCTCAGGCCATGGAACGCCTTCATCAGGCTCGGGAACAAATCGGGGCGGTCCTCGCAGCAGACGGACACTTTGATGCAGAAGTCCTTGTTCTCTGAGGTGGTGTCGTCTGGTTGCTGATCGCTCGATTCTACGATCACCTCGTTGGCTTCTGTTGGGATGGAGAAGCCTTTGCCGGCGTCGACTGCCTTCCTCTTGAGATCCTTGACATGGTCGATCACTGTGCCGAGCAATGCGGCTTTGTCCATCTGCATTTTAGATGCATGCATGCATGCATGACTC
>JAVJIF010019977.1:0-73471 GCA_038442645.1 Agave tequilana | reverse complement strand
TAAATCAACTTCAACAGAGTGGATCTTGTATTCGAATGTCGGAGGGTTGTATTTGAATAGGAAGGATACATGCTCGAATCTTTCCTAAATGACACAAGTCTATCTCTCCCCCCCCCCAATATATGTATGTATGTATGTATGTATGTATGTATGTATGTATCATCTACACTATTACAATATCAGACCATACAGAATATGAATACAATCCCGATATAAATACAACAACACCAACTACAGGAATACAGATATACAAATCCTAGAAATACAATAACAGCCGTCGAAGCGGGGAAACACACATAAAGTGAGAAGCATACGCAAACACCACAAATATGAATTCACCCACAAGTCCAGGTACTCGCCCAAAGAAAAGCAGATACTCGCTAAGATCAAGAATTGGTATTGATAATAACCAAGAATTAGTACTCGCCTATAGGACACCCGTAACGCGGTGGATGACAGCGGAGCTCCGGTGGAGCTAGTGTGTAGTGTTTGAAAATAAAGAGAAAAATAGAGAGAGAGAGAGAGAGAGAGAGAAAGGGATTGAGAGAGACATATAGAGCAAGTGAGAAAGTGAGGATACTGTTTTTCATTGAAAATGATTAGGGAAAAACTTATAAAAGAGAATGAAGAGCGAAATTATAAGTAATTAAAAGAAAATTACAGGTAGATCTCCTCTGAAATTTCTGAGAAAGTATGCCGGTAGAAATCTGATCAGCGCGCGATCACTTTATCCCTTTAACGATGCAATCGGTCAGATGGCCAAGCTCCCTCCTCTATGGAATTTCCTTCTCGCTTGGTTCTGGAAATCTTCGAAGATAAAAGGCGTGCTAGAACTTGAGATGAAAGAGAACTGAATCTCTGAGGTTTTGGAAACAAGCCGAGGCGTTGGAAGCAAGAAGGCCAGAGGATACTTTTTGCTATAGGTCTCTTCTTAATCTCTCCCAAAGATTTTTCTCTCCCATCCCTCTTAGCAAAGGGCTATTTATTGTAAAAATAGGGGTGTAACTGCCCCTTGAATTCAGTAAGACTGAATCAGTCTTTAACTTCGCGCGAGGCTAAAAATAGCTTTGCCGCGAAGCTAATTGTGAGCTTCAGGCGAAGCTAACATGTTCGTGCGAACTATTATTAGCCATAGTGGCTTAATTGTCTCCACTTAATGTGGGACGATGTGGGCAGGTGTAACTGCCCACTTAAAATGGCATTAATCCCACTAAATTAGTGAGATTCACCTATTAATCCCTCGTGAGATTTTTAAACAGTCAATTGATGACCTGGTAAAGCTCGCTGCGAAGCTAAGTGAGAAGTGTATATGATGATTGAATGTGTATATGCATACATGAATGTGATTTTTGTATTCAATCATAAAAGAAGGGACCAGAGGGATCCGGTAGTAGAGACGACAGTGTAAATATATGAATATGAAGGAAGGGGCCTGAGGGATCGGTAGGGAGAAGATGGTGGGAAGAAAGGGGTTTGAGGAATCTGGTAGGGGTGAAGACTCTCGCTCTCTCTGTGTGCGCGCGCGTATATATATATATATATGGCACGCTTGGCATCTCATGCTACCTTGCTAGTATTGCTTAATAAGTCTCCTCTTCCAATTCGTGGTGAAATAGATTTTAATAAAACGTTCATGTTTGTCCACTAGGAAAAACATTTCAACTTCAATTTATGGGTCTCATTTACACTACAAGACAACCTCTAGAGATTTTACATTTGATTTATGGGGACATAGGGAACTTATACATCAAATAGTACCACATCATTTCTTATAGGAAATCTAATTCATGTCCAACAAATGGAATTTTATATTATATATATATATATATATATATTATATATATATATATATATATATAGAGAGAGAGAGAGAGAGAGAGAAATGTATATCAGCCTGCAGCTGAGAGAACTCTCTCAGCTTGCGGTGACGTGGCTCAATTTTGTCACCCCAGTAAATTGCGGCCCGCTTATAGGAAGAAGTTAAATTACTAAATACCCTTATGAAAAGCTACTCTTTCGGTAACTTTAATTATTGTTTATTATTATTTCCCACAAGACAATTTTTTGACCGCTCGTTGTCAGATTTAGAAAAATAAAAAATTTAGACCAATGATTATTTAAAAATTATAAGAGAATAAAAAACAAATAATTTTTAAAACATTGCCACCAAGGTCGCAGTCATCTACAATACAAATATAAAAAAACTGCGACCCGAGACGACACATCGACCAAGGTCGCAGTCATCTACAATACAAATGTAAAAAACTGCGACCCGTTTCGACACTGCGACCAAGGTCGCAGTCATCTACAATACAAATGTAAAAAACTGCGACCCGTTTCGACACTGCGACCAAGGTCGTAGTCATCTACAATACAAATGTAAAAAACTGCGACCCGTTTCGACACTGTGACCAAGATCGCAGTCATCTACAGTGTACACTGCAAATATAACAAACTGCGACTAGGAATTAAAAAACAGATGACGTTAAATACACTGCGACCATGGTCGTATGACACTACAACGAATATTGAAACAACTGCGACCCGGGACGACACAGCGACCAAGGTCGCAGTCATCTACAATACAAATGTAAAAAAAACTGCGACCCGGGACGACACAGCGACCAAGATCGCAGTCATCTACAATACAAATGTAAAAAACTGCGACCCGGTTCGACACTGCGACCAGGTCTGTAAATTATAATTTTTAAACAAAAATTTTTAAATAAAATGATCGGGTGAAATTTTAGAGCTGAATTTTTTTTTGAAAGGCAACTTTTTTACATAAGGTCAAAAGATGTGACTAAGGGTATTTTTGGAAGATACAATGTTGACATGACTGACATTAAATTAGGCGGGATTTTTCATCTTTTTGTCCGCCAAAATTTATGACAGGTATGTGGCTATGATGTTGCCACGTCCTGCCGGCTGAAAAACTCTCTCAGCCTACCGTTGAGGTACAGTAACCCCATATATATATATATATATATATATATATATATATATATATATATATATATATATAGAGAGAGAGAGAGAGAGAGAGAGAGAGAGAGAGAGAGAGACTTGTGTCCTTCTGACCTCGAATCCTTCCAACTCAAATACGACCCTTCAACATTCGAATATAAGATCCACTCTGTTGAAGTTGGTCTATATTATTTCAAGAATCTATAAACCGAAAAGCAAGTGTTTTGAATACTTTTTGCCCATCCATCAAGCGACACAAAATGGACTGCCGAAAGGAGTGAGTTGGTTAGATATATGTCTTTAAACATACAAATTCTCGAACCGGCTATTTGATTATGATCTAAACATTAAAAACCCCTACAAATCATTTTTTGTTAGGTTTCAAATGTTCTACACCCGTTAAACTAACCAGCTCGCTATTTAGACTGTTTGTTTTTCCCCTACTTAATGCATGGACAAAAAGTATTCAAAACACTTGATTTTCGGTTTATAGATACTTGAAATAATATAAATCAACTTCGGATCTTGTATTCGAATGTCGGATGTTGGTATTTGAGTGGAAAGGATTCGGCCTCAAATCCTTTTGGAAGGACACACATATCTCTCTCTCTCTTCTCTCTCTCTCTCTCTCTCTCTCTCTCTCTCTCTCTCTCTCTATATATATATATATATATATTATATATATATATATATATTATATATATATATATATATATATATATATATATATATATATATATATATATATAATTTCATTTGTTTTACATGAATTCGATTTCTATAAGAAATGATGTGGTACTATTTGAATATAAGTTCCCTCTGTCCCCATAAATCAAAATGTAAAATCTCTAGCGGTTGTCTTGTAGTGTAAGTGCGACCCAAAATTGAAGTTGAAATGTTTTTCCTAGTGGACAAACATGAACGTTTTATTAAAATCTATTTCACCACGAATTGGAAGAGGAAACTTATTAAGCAATACTAGCAAGGTAGCATGAGATGCCAAGCGTGCCATGCATCTTTATTTGCCTTCTCTCTGAAGAAAGCAAGAGATTTTCAAACTCTTAAGGTCATGCAGAGGTGATATAAGCCACCCGAGCCACTACCAGTCAAAAGCGTGTGCCCCATCTAGCTGTCCTTTACACGAAAACCGTTAGAATCCATCTCAAAATAATAATCATTATCTTGTGAGTAACAACGCACATAAAGAGATTTTTCATCCAAGCATATACACATAATACTTCATTTATAGAGAGAGAGAGGTCCAACCAATATGTGAAATTGATAATTTAGATCCATTACCAATCATAAAAGAACACATACCTTTGCATGGCTGGATTTGAGATAAAGAAGAAGCCGAAGAGGGCCATGTGGTGAGTAGCTCTAGAATTAAGGCACTAATTTGGGTCGACATTATTTGACAAATGTGTTGATGAGAAGGCATCAACAAGACATGCAACAAAATATGCAAAATTTCCATGCTCCAGGCAGAGACGAGATGTACGACATTCTTGTTGCAGATTTGGAAAGCATCAATGGAGTTGATAGCAGATGGTGTTGGTAGAAGGGCTGGGGACTTTCAGGTGGGAGAAAAGCACGAAGATCGATCTCTTCCTCAACCTTTACAAGACCACGTCTTCTTTGTTTGCTAAAAGTACTTTGTAAAATCACCTAGAAAGGATTGAATCGATGATGTGTTAATCAAATGCGAAAATTAAAACTTGATAAATAATTCTACACAAGAATAACACTAACAACTTGTAGTCAAAATAACACCAAGAAGTGATTCGGCGAAGGGCTCTAGAACTTCTCCTCAAAATTCTTCTAAATAAGAGTTGAGGTGCTTAATTGTTTTCTTGGTTTAAATAAGTACAATTATATTGATGTGGGACTTAGCAAGTACATCAATTGTTTAACAAGTAATAAAATAGTGAGTAGAGTATCGTCTCACGATGATTGATGTTTATTGAGTACTAAACTAATTTGCCTAAGTTTTATTTGAAGAAAAAATTAAGAAAATTTAGAAGCAGACTAACAAAAAGAAACTAAAATAAAAGAGTTAACTTTTGGATGAGATAAGTGCTAGGGCAATTAATTTTGATAAATATAATTAGATATAAAATTGTGTTTGTGATAGTACAGTCCTACTACTTATGTTAACAATCGAAAAACTCTATTTTAATTAATAATCTTTATAGAGCAATATTAAATTTAACTTTAAAGTAGAACCCATAATTTATCGATCTAGTGAATTTACTAGCAAAAGCAGGATTAAGATCTGCGATTTTTCTCTTAAAATCACACAATCTATGCTTCTCCTATCAGTCTCAGCCTGTAAGATGTGGTTTCTATTCTTATGATGCTACACCAGGTTATCTCTTTTCGGTCTCAAACCTAGTCATCCATATAATTATTAGTCACCAATTACTAACAATAAACTCGAGAATAAAAACTTAACATGAAACAGATATTCACTACAACATAAGAGGCATTCCACGTCGGTTCTAAACCGACGTGAAAAAATGGTAACCGACGTTTATCCAGGCATTGTTAAAAGCCTGCAATTTTTAACGTCAATTTTCACCGACATAAAAAAAATATTTAACGTCGGTTATTTGAATAACCGATGTTATAAATAAATTTATTTTTTAAATGTGTTGTAACAGACCTTTCCACGTCGGTTCTTTACTCACGTCGGTTCTGTAAAGAACAGACGTGGAATGTCTGTTTTCCATGCCGGTTCTCTGCAGAATCGATGTGGAAATGAGACATGGAAAGTACTTTTCATGTCGGTTCTTTAAAGAACCAACATGAAGAACCGACATGGAAAGTCTTCACGACATCGTATATTTAATATTTTTAAAAAAAAATTTCAACGTTTTCACACACACAGTACAGATTTGTGTATATATTCCAGCCAATCCAGACATATATATAATCCAGCCACACACAATACAGAATATCAACAGAATGTCGCACACATATATATCAAACACACGTAGAATCCAGCCAATCCAGACATGATAGAACCCATCTAATCCAGACACAAATATAAGCCAATCAAGACACATAAGCACATGTAGAATCATCTACTGATCGAATAGACTCATATACAATATCCAATACAAACACATGCAAAATATATATGAATGATTGAGTTTTTACCTGCACAAAAATACAGAATTTCATGTTAAAGAATGGTTAAAGATCTTTAAGCAAGTTCTCTTTTAAGGATGGTTAAAGGAGGGACTAGCGATGGAAGCGTTTTAAGTAAGTTCTCTTTTAAGTTACAAAGAATGATTAAAGATCTTCTTTTAGTTCTTTAAAAGAAAATGAAAAAGAGTTAAAGTTAAGTTAGGAAGAAAGTGGTAGATAGAGAAGGTGGAGAAAATGGAAGTGGATATGTACAAAGAAGTTGAAAAAGAGTGAAAGAGATTTGGAAGATTGTGGTGTTGGTAGTTTACACTAAAATTAAAAGAAAAGAAAACTAAAACCTAAAAAATTACTTACCTCTTCGGCGCCTGCTTACCTTTGACCCGTATCGACGATGTACCTTTGCTTGAAGGCGAGCGAAGTATGACAAATAGGATCTTGGCCATTCCCGTATTACACTATGAATTGAAGGGGTAAGCTACACTATCATAGAAATGGATATCCATCACCATAAGCTATCAACGACACTTTCAAGGGCAAGGCAACTTCGAGGCTATCAGTTTCATTTGGATCCACAAACACAGAAGAGGGAAGTAAACGAAAACAAAAGTAAAGAAGAAAAAGAAACTTCGATTCGATTCAAATAATAATAGAAGAAAAGATCACCTAGACTGGTGTCACCTTCAGTACAAACTTGCTTTCATTCCTCCATGAAAGTATCCTCTCCTCTCAGTTACATAAAGAAATAAAAATTACATAAAAAGAAAATAAAAACCTACACTAAAAAGAATAAAAAAGTAGCCTAAAATCTATCTCTGCATGGTCGTTCCCTGTACGCTCTGAAAAACCCAGTATTTATAGGCAAAACCCAACGGGGAGGGGCGTACGAAGATAGAGGGAGCAAAAGCTCCCCCAACTGTTGCAACAAAGCCGCAGAAAGGCGACTTTGGCCGCGTTTTCGCGGCCTGGGTGTGGCCAGGTGGCCACACCCAAATGGTGGGGGTCCCTGATTTTGAGAGATTATTTTATCTGGTTCTGGATTTCTTGTTTCAGCTCCTGGATTTGACGAAACGGCCTTTGATCGTTGGTTTTAACCGATTGATTTGAAGAGATATGTTTTTAACTGATTTTCAACCGATCTGAACTGACCTGATCTGCCCTGATTTACTGACTTCGAATTAATTCTGATTTAAATCAGAATTTGATGGACTTTTGGGCTCGTTTCTCTTCCCTCTCCTTTAGTAATGGGCCTGCAAATAAATTAAACAATAATTAGAAAAAAACAGAGTTTATTCTATAATAGGTATGAGAATATGATAATGAATGTGCAATATTAGCGACCGATCACACCTCCATACCTATCTTTTGCTTGTCCTCGAGCAAAACAACTAAACAAAAATTATTAGACCACTTTCGTAGGTCACGCGATTGCACTGAGCATGTGCAACAAGCCGTTAAACATCTAGGTTTTTCCTAGAGGACGAGTTTTGTCTCGTGAGGGTTTTCAGTGGATTACACCCACAAAATCCGTAAAGAAAGCGAAAAATGTTAGTATTTTGAAAACACATTTTGAAAGAAAAATATTTAAAATATTATTGTAAGATTTAAGTAATCTATAAGTTATAAGAAAATCGAATTTTTCATTCCTAAACTTAGTCTCTATTCAAAAATTTGTTATCAATCAAAGTAAGGAGTCAAATTGTACTTCTCATCTAGTTTATTACTTTACCCTAAGTTATATGCACCTTTGTGACTGTGAATTTTTGACTAAGGGTTCTTTAACTCTAACGCTTATGCCTTATTTATTTTTTATTTTTTATCTTTTTGTGGCATTATTCCTTAGTTCTATTAGGCTTTCTAATCTGCCTATGTAACGAGCCTTTAGTCGGTGACACCCAAACCAAACGGTCTCAGGGCATCGCGTGAGAAAACACCCAAAAGATTTAAGGACTCGAGCAAACAAGGCCACAAAACTAAGGATTTTATTATATGAACCGCTTTTAGGTGTGAATACTTATGCTTTATGTGGCACAAATACCCAGCTTAATCAGAGGATTTTTATAGATATATATATTTCTTTTTTTTTTTCAAACTTATCTAATCATCTTTTGCATAAATACCAAGGCTTGCTTAGGCCAAAGCACCTAGCTAATCAATAATTAGATTTGTTTACTTTTCATAGATATACATACATACATATATATATATATATATACATATATTATATATATATATATAATATATATATATATATTATAATATATATATATACATACATATATATATATATATATATATATATATATATATATATATATATATATATATATATATATATATATATATACACATACATATATATATATACATATATACATACATATATATATACATACATATATATATATATATATATATATATATATATATATATATATATATAATATACATACATATATATATATATATATATATATATATATATATATATATATATATTAAGGTATAAGAATCTTGGTTTTTGAACCCTAAGTGTGTAAGTGTATAAAGTACGCATATTTCATCAAGGCAAAGATCAAGACTAAATTACTTTGACAAATTATCTTCCTAACCCTAAAAATCAAACAAATAATCTTATTTGACCAAGTATAAGAAATCCTCATTATGATTCTCCTATTCCTTAAAATTGACTTAATTTTTTACAAAAAATATGTCAAAATATTGTTTCTATTTTCAAAAAGTTTTTTAAAAGTAAAGAAAATGTTAATTTTTTATTTTTTATTTTTTAATTTAATAAAATAAAAAGAAAAACCTAAGTTATATTAGACCCTCCCCAACACCTATCTCATGCATTGTCCTCAATGTATGAATTAATGCATAGATGCATGAAAAAGAAGAAAGGGAAGGAAAATATTACCTTAAGGTGGTGATTCCGGTGGTGGTCTGATTGGTCCACGAAATGCGGCCCAGTCGAATTTTCGTGGAGTTCAGAGGAACCTACCAGAAACCTCTCTAATATAACCCACTAAAATGATGGATATATGAATGATTTTTATTAAGAATTTTACCCCATTTAATTTCCAAATTTCACAAATAATTTCGGAGTCAATTTATCAACACTCTTGTCCCAAAATGGAGTATGAAAAGATGGAATGATTGACTTGAATTTAGGAAGTATGGGAACTAATACCGACTCAGGAAAGTGACTTAAGTCAAGTAAAGGTTTAGGAGTCGAGATTGGTTCAGGAAGTGGGTCCAAATCAAGAGTTGAAACTCAAGTCCACATTCATTTCCCAACAACGGAATGTGACTTAACATTGATAATTCAAGTTCAAGAATGACAGGTGTGGGAATCAAAACTGACTCTAAAATATTACTCAAGTTGGGTAATAAAACAAGAGTCAATATTGATTCAGAAATTTGAACTGGATCACAAATTTGAGAATCTAGGTCACATTTCTCATTGAGTTCAATTTCATAGAAATGAGAACTTGCCAATTTGTCAATGGGACTTTCAAAAGTATGAAATTGGTCAAGTTCAATATAATGATCATCAAAGATGGGCGATTCAATTTCATGATGAATTGGCACAGGATCCAATGTAACTCAGGAAAAAGAGTGAAATCAGATGAAGACACCAGAGTCATTATTGAATCAGGAAGTAGAATTGAATCACCAAGTTGGGGTTCATGATCATATTCATTCTCAAATTCAATTTCAAGAAAGGGATAACTTACCAAACTGTCAATATCATTTTCAAAATTTGGAGTTTGGGTAAGTTCAAATGGTTGTGCTGAAATGGAATCTTGTTTTCCAAAACAACATGATTCTTCGGCTCTAACAGAATGGTTAGCGACATCAGAAATGGTCAAACGGTGAGAATGGAGTGTTTGAACCATCATATCTATGTCATGATTACGAGCAATTTTAGCCTGAGTCATGGCTTCAAGCAGCTTTTCATAGTCGATTGGTTCATCGTTTTGTTGCGATTGAACTTGAAAAGTTGAAGTTTTGTTTTGAAATTTGTGGTGAAATTGTGAGTCCGTCAGATTTTGTTATTGTTGCTTAGACTCACGCATACTCATTTCCAAGATTGATGGTTTTCTATTTTGAACTGGTGGAACTGAGTATGAATCTTGAAAATATTGTGGACAACAAGGTGGATAAGGAGGACAAGTTGGCTGAAAATTGGACTGGGGGAGGTGAATCCCCATTAACTCGGTGAAGAGTTGAAATTATTTTGGAAATTATAGTCATAAGATTGGGGGCATGGGTTATATTGATTCGGATAAGACCAATCCGGCATACTAGGTTGGTTAAAGTTATGATATGCCGGGTTGGTAATATTCGAAAAAGAGGTCAGGGTGTAATATGGATTACCGTTAAAATTGAAAAAATTATTGTTATAATCCATATCACACCGGAAATATCAAATACAAACAAAGAAAAACAAACAAATAAGCAAACAAAAAGAAGAAAAAAAATATCTAACCTAAGTTAGGGTAAACCTTAGACATAGACGACTCCTAACTGGTTAAACTGTCCAGGGGGGGTATATTGCTGAATCTGACCACAAGTTAATCGGCTAGGTAGGGGCAAGATTGGTGGGAGGTATCCGCGCAAAAGCGACGGGCCTAATTAAGCTAAACCACTAGCCTTTGGGGTTTCGCCCCTCAATCCCCAACCTTAGTCATCGATTTGGTAAGAGTCAGATTCAAATTAACTTCCCCCTTAGGTCAGTGTCCTATTTGAGTCCGAGATGTCCCTAAGGCCAACGTCTACTCAGTTTTAATTAGGCTTGGGTTAGTGAGTGAGGAGATTGTTTGTGGGCTAAGGGAGGGTAATACTTCCCCACCTTATCTTGTTTATAGGAAAATCCCTTAAATCAATTTAGTGCAGTGTACAAGTATATAGAAAGAAGTAACACTCAAGCAATATTTCATACAAGGATGAACCTTATACTAAATGCTATGCACACATACCTTGGCTCTAGTACTCTTCAACAGTAAATAGAAAATGTAATGAAATTGACACGTGCCTAAATACGAAGTCTAAATCATTTTTAGCATTTACAATCAACTTTTTACTGTTGTGTTAGAAATGTATATACAGTGAGTCAAATAAGAAAATAAATAGCTACAGATATTAAACTTTATAATTCAGCCAACCTGTAGAAAATACAGGTTAGTAGTTCACTCAGATTGCCATAGGAATGTAGCAAATCTGAGGGCTTCTGGGCTTACTTTCTTGAGCAGAGTTCGGGGCCACTTATATGTCCACTGCAGCAAAAATTCCTTGTTGTCAAACCTGTACACTAAGAACAAAGAAGAAAGTTAACAAAAAATGTAAATCTAAAAAGAGAATAACTTACCGTCCCTCCCAGGCAACAGCGCCAAAATTTGATTGAAGTTGAAGCGTGAACAGAATATATATATATATATATATATATATATATATATATAATATATATATATATATAGAGAGAGAGAGAGAAAGAGATTTGTATCTTTCCAAAAAGATTTGAGGCCAAATCCTTCTCACTCAAATACCAACATCCAATATTCGAATATAAAATCCACTATGTTGAAGTTTATCTATATTATTTCAAGTACCTATAAACCAAAAATTAAGTGTTTGAAATACTTTTTGCCAATGCATCAAGTAGGAAAAAAGTGGATGACCTAAATGAGTTGGTTAGTTTAACGGTGTAGAATATTTGAAACCTAATAAAAATTAGTTTGTAGAGTATTTGAAATGTTTAGATCATAATCAAATAGCCGGATCGAGAATTTGTATGTCTAAAGACATAGATCTAGCCTACTCAACTTTCAGCCGTCCATTTTGCGCCGCTTGATGGATGAGCAAAAATCAAAATACTTGATTTTTGGTTTATAGATACTTGAAATAATATATATCAATTTCAACAGAGTGGATCTTATATTCGAATCTCAGAGGGTTGTATTTGAGTTGGAAGAATTCGGGCTCAAATCCTTTTGAAAGGACACAAGTCTCTCTCTCTCTCTCTCTCTCTCTCTTATATATATATATATATATATATATATATATATATATATATATATATATATATATATATATATCCAATACAATACAAACAAATAAGCCTGAATAGAATTGCAACCTGGAGCAAGAACTCGATCTGTCAAATAAAGCAGAGGAAGAGCTTTCTCTTTGTAACACTTATCTTTTTTTATTATCATTTAGCTTTTTACCTGCATAATATATAAGACATTTTTAAGATTAGAAAAATAAATTGAATTTGCTAAGAGCAATGAGAAGTGTGGTGGTGTGTGTTATGCTTGATTTGTTTGTGTGTTGTTGTGGTAGTTGTTGTGTGTGTGTGTGCTATGCTTGATATGTATGTGCACCATACTTCTTGTGTGTGTGTGTGCGCGCGCGCGCGCGCACGCATCATGTTTGATGTGTGTGCATGTGGTGGTGGAGATGGTGGTTGGTGTGTGTATCATATTTGATATGTGTGTGTGTTTGGTAGAAATATATAAGTTGACTTATAAAATTTATAAGTCGACTTTTTCTGCCAAATCCACTCTTTGTTTACATCATTAGTCGACTTATAAATCTTATAAGTCGACTTATAAGATTTATAAGTCGACTAATGACGTAAACAGAGAGTGGATTTGGCAGAAATTTACAGAGTAGTCGACTATACAAAAATATAAGTCGACTAATTATTAATATAGTCGACTTATTCCAAATATAAGTCGACTAATCATGCACCAAGCATGCACCAAACATGCACCAAACGTTCATATTCAAATTCCAAATACATGTGTGTGTAATGCACCAAACATGCACAAAAAAAACATGCACCAAATATCACCAAAATGAAAACATGCATAAATTCAAAAAAAGAAATTTTAACACAATATATACTATCTTTAGTGGAAGCAAACCATGTATCGATCCTCGGATCTCTCACTCGATCTACCTTGTAATGAGAATGAGAAAATTTTAACACAATAAATGACACACACGCATTAAATATAAGATTCACCGAAAAATTGCTTACCATCAATACACTTCATCACGTAACTCACTCACTCTTTCTGAACTTCCTTCAATTACTCATCTGTATATACATTTTTATTTTCATCGAACTGCAAACAAATTTTCTTGTGCATAATTGTCACAACCACCAACAGATAAGTCGACTTATAATGGGGATAAGTCGACTTATAAAATGATTAGTCGACTTATACTTTCGTATAGTCAACTACTCTGTAAATTTTTATCAAACCCACTCTCTGTTTACTTCATTAGTCGACTTATATTGTGTTAAGTCTGCTACATGTTTTAGTCTCCTACATTAGAATATTCAATGTTATACTTATTTAAATATAATTTTGTGTATTATACGCACACAATACATATATTACTCAATGCATGTTTTCTATTCAACAATTTTTTTAATGAAATAGCTATATTTAAAATTAATACTGTTAACATTTTTCAAGAATTTTCTTAGATAAGTTTTTCCCTAAAATAATTTCATTGATATTACAACATGAGATGTATGTAAATCTCAAAAAATTAAATGATGCATAAAGGGTTAAGTGAGTAAAAACACTCACAGTTGTGTTGGAGAATGCCAGTGGCTGCGTTGGAGGAGGTTGGTGCGGCGCGAGAGGAGGCCGGTGGAGGCGCGAGGGTAGAGGCAGTGGAGCTTGCTGGTGGAGTGCCTTGAGGGGAGAGAGTGAGTAAGAGAGAGACAAGAGCGGCAGAGAGAGAGAGAGAGAGAGAGAGAGAGAGAGAGAGAGTTAGGGTTAGAATTTGGGGGAATCAGAGTTGAGAGAGTTAGAGAGGAGTTAAAATAGATGTCACGCATTTCGGAAAGACATATAACATCGATTCTATTAAGAACCAACGTTACAGTATTTTGCACATCGGTTCTGAAAAGAACCAACGTGCAATTAAATAGATTCCTCGTCGGTTCTTTTATGAGCCGACATGGAAGATAATTATTTTTTTTTAAAACACTGACAACAAAAATAGTTTGTCTTTATCTACAAGTTTGCCTCCGCTCCCATAATATACGTTGGTTGCGGCAAAACTGACATGAAAATGCCGATGTGGAAAGCTATTTTTGTACTAGTGCTAACTTGAAGAACGGATGTAGTAAACTAGCACAAAACAACAAGATTATATTGTCTTAATATTTAACCTACATCAACGCCCTAGTTATGAAGATTAGTTCATACTAGAAGTGATGCAAAACATGGTAAATAATATGAACTTATCCATCAAATTAAATAGAACAAGAATAAGGTTAGAAAATACCAATTTAGATTAACTAGATGATGCCTCTTTGCCAATCGATTTTCTTCATGTTGAAGCACAAGAATTCTCCAAAAAGAAAAAACTTTATTTAAGAACTAAAACCTAAAAACCTAATATAAAATTTATTTCTATGATTCGATCTAATTACAAAAGATTGTCACTGTATTTATAAACCCTAGAAACCTATTTCAGTAAGGTATATAAGGAGAACTCCAAATCCAACTTCAACTTAGTGTTAGAATTTAATTTTGATTTGTATTGCATCTAGCTCACGTAATTGCAGAAAATGGATATTCAAACAATTGAATTGAAAATATTGTTGTAGCCCTTTCAGTTATATTTCTGTAGCATTTTGAGTCATCTGATTTGGACATCTGTAACAAAAGTTATGATTAAAATACTAAAACGTGTGCAGTATAAATCTGATTCTGATTTTACGCTGGCCTCTATTGACCAGTCAACAGTGAATCCATCATTTGACTTTGACTTTATACCCTCAGACTTTGAAATCTTCTTCTATATGATGTACGGTCTTTGTTGGACCCTCTAGTTTATCCTTGGGTCTCTGTATCAGTGAATTCCTCCCTACAACTCTTATCTTCATCGCTTTCTTTGGGCTTTTTCTTCAAAATTGCTCTTGACTTTATATCTGCAAAAAATCATAAACAAAACTATCCTTATTGAATCAAATTTGACAAAAATAGGTATAAAAAGAATATAAAATATACATGAAAACAATAATTATCACATATAAAATGTCAAGTATTTAATGATAAATAAGTATAAGCATGCAAGATATAAATAAGAGTGAGTAGAGTTGAGTTGAAAAGAAAGAAGAGCAATCACAAACACTGAATATTTGTTTCGAAGTTCGAGCAACTTGCTCTATGTCTTCGCCTTCACCGTAATGATGGATTTCTATAATGTATGATCCCGCAAGATCACTCAATGTTACAAGTCCCCTCAAGAACTCTCGGACTCGCAAGTCCCTCACTTGTTCCCATAAGAACACCAACACATGAGCACGCAAGTTCTTTCGAGGCCGCAAGCTCCAAACACATAAATATAAAGATTGAAACACTTGGTGATCAACTCCTTGACCACAAAAAAGTACTCTCATAAATATGGATCTTATAGGATAAATATAGAGATGATGGCTCAAACTTGTGTGAGAAAACTATTGAGGATTGAAAGTAGAAAGCTCATGTGTGCAGAATCAATCTCACTTTCGGATTCACTATCCGAACTCAAGTTGTGATTTTCATTACTTTTCTCATCTTTCTATCCTTTCCACTGTTTACTTTGGCTAGTTCTCCTTTTATAAAATATTTTTTCCATCATATATTTAAGTTTGGAGAAGTCTTCTTCATCTTCAATAGTGTCCTCATCATTCTCTTTGATAGTTGGTATGGTAACCCTTTTCTTCTTGTATTCTCTCGGGAGGCTTTGAATGCAATATCAATCTCCTTTTGTGTTCACGATATTCTCTTGCCTTCGTCTCTATTTCATAGGTTTTCAAGTTCTCCATGAAAATGTTGAAGTATATTTTCTCATTGTCGTTGAGCTCTTTTAAGTTGATAGCTTTTACCTCCCAAGATTTGGGAAGTACTCTAATGATCTTTCGCACATTTTGGTCATTGGAGATGGGTTTACTTAAAGAAACAAGTTCATTAGTAATAGCGGTAAATCGAGTAAGCATTTGATCAATAGATTCATAAGCAATCATATGAAACCTATCATATTGTGAATTAAGCAAATCAATCTTTGCTATTTTCATTTGTGTAGTGCCTTCATGTGTGGCTATCAAATTTCCTCAAATCTCATAGGCGAATGTGCAATTTATGACCCTAGTAATATCATCATCATTAAGTGCTTATAACAATGTATAATGAGTTTTGGAACTTACATCAAATTTTTTAACGATAATATCAGACCATGTGTTCTCATCACCCTCAGGAAAGACAAAATGTTTGGTGACGACCTTGGCAACACGGCTTCATAAGGATTGTAGGAATATGGTCATCTTAACTTTTCAATGAAAAATTAAGTCTATCAAACTTGAGTGGACAATTTATAGTTCTATTGACCATGTGTGTGCATCAAGAATGGTGATTAGCAAATAATAAGGATCGTTATACAGTGTTTAAACTGAAATCAAGAGAACCCACTCTGATACCAATCGAAATCACCTGGGAGTGAAAACGTGATGTGCTAATCAATTGTGAAAATTAAAACTTAATCAAACAATTATACACAAGTATAACAATAACAACTTGTTGTCAAAACAACACCAAGAAATGAAGCTGAATTCTTAGTGAAGGACTTTAGAACTTCTCCTTAAAATTCCTCTAAATAAGAGTTGATGTGCTTAATTGCTTTCTTGGTTTAAACAAATACAAACATATAAAATAATATCAAGCATATAATGATAAGCAAGTATAAACATGCAAGATATATACAAGAGTGAGTTGAGCTGAGTTGAGAGAGAGAGAGAGAGAGGAGCACTCACAAATACAAAAGATTTGTTTTGAGGTTCGAGCAACTTGCTCTACGACTCCGCCTTCCCCGCAATGAAGGATTTTCACTATGCACGATCCCACAAGATCACCAAACATTACAAGTTCTCGCACTCTTAGACTCCCAAATCCCTCACTTGTTTCTGCAAGAACACCAACACACGAGCCCACAAGCTCTTCCGAGGCCGCAACCTCCAAACGCTCAAATACAAAGATTGCAACACTTGGTGATTAACTCCTTGACCACAAACAAAGCATTATCACAAACAAGGATCATGTAGGATAGATATAGAGATGATGGTTCAAGCATGTGTTGATTGCCGAAAATTAAAGATATAGTTAAAGGTTAGAAGGATGTTATCTGGATGGATGCGTATCTCTGTCTTTCACAATATATCTGCGGTAGTAAGGGCTAAAGTGGGTCGAATCTCAGGGAGAGATGCAATGGAAGCGTTTCGGTATTATTATTTTCTTACACTTTCTTCTTTTGTTTGTAAAACTTAAAGAAAGAGATTGGTTGAAAAAAATTTAATTTTTATTAATGTAGAGAAAGATCACAACCTGCAAATAATCTACCACCATAAACAAATAATACCAACTGGAGATTACTTTCATACTAAACCCTAAATATGATAAATTACCCTAGGATTCAAGTAAAATGCATAAGACAAATAATAAGGTTCTAATTAAAATAGCACTAATTAAAATTTAACATTAAAATATCAAGACAACGATCAAGTATAGATTAAGAAAAATAGTTAAAGAATATTAGCAAGTAGTTAACCTAATTATCATCATCATATGCCTTCAAGATAAACCTAGGATTTAAGCATGCATGGAGTTTAATTGAGTTCTCTATTCAACACTATAGGTTCATGGTAGTGATATTAAAAAGTCATGAAAAGAAGATTTAGTTACTCATGGTGGAAGAGAAATAAAACATGATTTTTGAATAAGAAGATTGCATGAAATAAAGAGGCAAATAAAGAGCAAAAGCAAGTAAATAACAAAAGAGATATGAAAGGACCAAAAATATTGATCTGTCACTTTGAATTACAATAGCTTCTCCTTCTCACAAATCTTCTTCAAAGTAAAAAACTTGAAAATACAATGAAAATTTGGAAAGAAAATAGATCTAAAGAAAACCGTAGGCTTGAGCTTTTGAAATGCCTCTCCTCTGTTGCTTTGTAGGGGTATTATATGATATCCCAGTAGTAGAATCCCTGTAGAATACCACCACCCAAACCTCCATGCACGCGGGTACAAAAGTGCGGCGTTTCCTCGGCAAAATGGGAGAAAATGCGGTATTTTTGAAGGGTCTGGACACGCGTTTTAGTGCGTGGCTTTATTCTCGTCCATTCATCTAGCGATCTATCCTTAGAATCCTCGTTTGAGTTCTGAAATTTAAAATAACCTTATTTTCTAGATAACTTAGGAAACAAGTTATGTATAAATCCGAATTTTAAACTTAAATTCTCTCCTTTATCTTTGATTTCGGATCAAGCAACTTAATTTAAATTTGACTTTCTTCTTTATCTCTGATTTAGGATAATAATGTCTGAATTAACTTGGGTTTGATGGACTTTTGGGCTTCTCTTTAACTTGTGGACTTCTTTTTGGGCTTTTTTCTCTTCTCTTTTTAATTATCGAGGCCTGCACATTACTAAACAATAAAACAATTAAATAGTAGTGCTTTATAAAAAAAATAAACAAGAAAATATGACTGAAAATATGTACTTTTGATGAACAATCACACCCCTATACCTATCTTTACTCGCTCTTGAGTGAAACAAAAAAATGAAAAATTTAAACTAAACTAATTTGACCTAACTCACGTTGTAGGAATCACGATTGCACTTAGCACGTGCAACAAGCCATTAAACCTCTAGGTTATCCTTAGAGGACGAATGTTTTCTTGTGAGGGTTTTCAGTGAATTACACCCAAAAAAAGCATAAAGAAAGAAAAACAAAATGTTGGTATTTTCGAATTTTCATTTTTGAAAGAAAAGAATATTTGAAATATTTTTGTAAAAATCAAGTAAACTATAAGTTTTAAGATAACCAAATTATTCATTCCTATACTTAGTCTCGATTTGAAAATTTGTAATCAATTTAGGTAAGGGTTCAAGCTGAATTTCTCACTTAGTCTTTTATTTTACCCTAAGTCATATGCATCTTTGTGAACGTGAATTTTTGATTCAGGATTCTTCAACTTCAACTCTTATGTTTTGTGTGTGTGTGTGTGTATATATATATATAAAACTTTTTTCTCCCTTTTTTTTGAAAGAAGTTTGAAGTATTACCACTTCATTGCCTTTAAGCACTTCTTTTTTTTTTGAATATGTATAACTCATCTAATTTTCTTTTGTGTAAGTATTAAGGCTTCTTGAGGCCTAATACCTAACTAATTGATTATTAGATGTGTTAATACATTTATTATATTTATATATTTTTTTCTTTTTTTCCTCAAATTTACCTAATTACCTTTCACGTAAATATCAAGACTTTCTTATGCCAAAGCACCTAACTAATCAATAATTAGATTTATTTATTTTTCATATATATATATATATATATATATATATATATATTTAAGGCACAAGAGTCTTTGTTTTGAATTCTAAGTGTGTAAATGTATAAAGTATACATATTTCATCAAGGAAAAAATCAAGGCTAAATTACTTTTTTAATTTTTCCTCTTATGCCTAAAAATCAAACAAATAATCTTATTTTAATCAAGTATTAAGAAATCCTAATTATGATTTTCTATTTCTTAAAATTAACTTAATTACTTTCAAAAATAAATCAAAATTTTGTTTCTTTTTCAAAAAGTTCCTAAAAGAAAAAGAAAAAATTTGTTAGTATCTACCTATGTTAGTATGTTAGTAAGTTAAAAAAATTTTATTACGTTAATTATATCACATGTTAGGATATTAGATGTTACATGTTAGACCCTCGCCCACACCTATCTCATGCATTGTCCCCAATGTATGAATTAATGCATGTATGCATGTAATAAAGTGTAGAAAGAGGTGATGTTATGTTGCTGATACATTGGGTCAAGTAAACCCATGGCTGTATCTGCTTTTGGTACTGATTCCAAGAACTATTTTAAACGTTGGCCATTTACCTTGAATTTTTTACCGTTCTTTGTGTCACATATCTCTACTGCTTCATGTGAAAATACCATCCTAACAACAAATGGTCCATCCACCGTGAATTCAACTTCCATGAAAAAAGATGAAGTCTAGAATCGTAGAGTAAGACTTTTTGTTCAGGAACAAAAGTTTTTCTCATGATACGTTTGTCATGAAAAACCTTAGCTCTATTCTTTGTAATCTTCGTATTTTCGTACGCCTCATTCCCCAACTCCTCAAGTTCAGAAATTTACAATTTTCACCAGCCTTATCTAAATCAAAATTTAGTTGATTAATAGCCCATAAGGTTCGGTGCTCTAACTTAATAGGAAGGTGACATGCCTTTCCAAAGACTAACCTATATGAAAACATCCCTAGAATCATTTTGAAAGCAGTCCTATAAGCTCATACGGTATCTACCAATTTGGTGGACCAATCTTTTCAGTTTTGACTCACAGTTTTCTCCAAGATAAGTTTGATTTGTTTATTTAAGACTTCTACCTGCCTATTAATTTGAGGATGGTATGGTGTCGATAACTTATAATTTATGGCATATTTTCGCACAAAAGCTTTAAAAGTTCTATTACAAAAATGTGAGCCATTATCACTAATTATGGCACGTGGAGTTCCGAAGCATGAGCAGATGTTTTCTTTTAAGAACTTGACAACAACTTTGTTGTCATTTGTTTTGCGAGGAATGATCTCTACTCATTTAGATACATAATCCACAGCCACCAAAATATATTGGTGCCCAAATGAACTTGGAAAGTGACTCATAAAGTTAATGCCCCATACATCAAAAAGTTCTATTTCTAGAATTGAGTTTAGGGGCATCATATTACATCTCAAAATCTTATCCACCATTTGGCATCTAGAGCATGTCTTGCAGAAATCAAAGGCTTTTTTAAACAATGTGGGCCAGTAGAACCCACTTTGTGGTACTTTTTCTATAGTTTTGTGAGGACCAAAGTATCCACCGCATGCAAGATCGTGACAAAATAAAAGGACACTCCTAACTTTCTCATCATGGATACATATCCTAATGATTTGGTCAGAACATTATTTGAAGAGATACGATTCCTCCCAAAAGAAATACTGGGCTTGAGACAAGAATCGGTATACTTCTTGTTTTGACCAATGAGATGGGGTTTGGCTTATGACTAAGTAATTTACTATGTCGATAAACCATGGTTCCCTAAAGGTAACTAAGAATTGTTCATCGGGAAAGTCATCATTAATTGGCAACTCGTTGGACGAAGCATTTAGAATATATGAGAGGTAATTGGCAACGACATTTTTTACACCCTTCATATCTCGAATTTCGAGGTCGAATTCTTGAAGGAGGAGGATCCAACGAATGAGTCGAGCCTTAGCATCCTTCTTATACATGAGAGATCAGAGTGCAGAATGGTTGGTGAATATGATGATTTTGATCCCAAGTAGGTATGGATGAAAATTTTTCAATGCGAATACTACTGCCAAGAATTCCTTCTCAATTGTAGTATAGTTCAATTGGGTATCATTAAGAGTCCTACTTGAATAGTAAATCATGTGCTGCTTATTATCAACGCATTGTCCTAAGATAGCGCCTATGGCAAAATCAAAAGCGTCGCACATGATCTCGAATGGTTGGGACCAATCCGGGGGAGAAATTATAGGTGCAGAGATAAGTTCCATCTTGAGCTTCTCCCAAGCGGTAAGACATCCATCGTTTAAGATGAAGGGCATGTCCTTAACTAAAAAGTTAGTTAAGAATCTAGTAATCTTGCTAAAGTCCTTACTGAACCTACGATAGAATCCGGCGTGTCCTAAAAAAGATCATATATCTTTCACACATTTGGATGTAGGAAGCTTGGCTATTACATCTATCTTCGCTTTGTCCACTTCGATCCCTTTCTTGAAAATCGCATGACCTAGGACAATCCCATGTTGTACCATAAAGTGGTACTTTTCCCAATTTAATGTCAAATTCTTCATGGTGTATCATTTGAGGACAAGTTCTAGATTGTGAAGATATTGGTCGAATGAGTCTCTATAAATGGAGAAATCATCCATAAAAATCTCTAGAAATCTTTCGACCATGTCAGAAAATAGACTTAATATACAACGTTGGAATGTCGCAGGGGCACTATATATACCAAAAGGCATTCGGCGATAAGCGAAAGTCCCAAATGGACAATTAAATGTTGTTTTCTCTTGGTCCTTCGGAGCTATGAGGATTTGATTATAGCCCGAATAATCATCCAAGAAGTAGTAATACTCGTGACTAGCTAGTCGTTCAAGCATTTGATCGATAAGTGGAAGAAAAAAAAATGGTCTTTGCTGGCAGCATTTAATTTCCGATAGTCAATGCAAACTCAAATTTTTGTAGGAAGTCGTGTTTAGACTAACTCTTGATTTTAAATCTCTACCACGGTAAAATCAGATTTCTGAGGGACTACATGGACTAGGCTGACCCATTGACTATCGGAAATGGGATAAATTATCTCATTATCTAAAAGTTTCATTATGTCAACTCGAACAGCTTCTTGCATGATAGGGTTTAACTTAGGCTGCGGGTCTCTCTTTGGTTTCACCTCTGCATTTAGGGATGCGGTGTTGAATTATAGCTGGACTTAATCCCTTTATGTTGGTCATCATCGAACCAATAGCTTTCTTATATTTCCTAAGGATCACCATAAGGTCTTCTTCTTACCCATCAGTCAAGTCGGATGCAACAATGACTGGAAGAGTCTCTTTGGCCTAGGTAGGCGTACTTCAAATATTTTGGCAAGGTTTTGAGTACTAAAGAAGGGGATGACTCAATAGATGGAGGAGTCAAGTTGTTGTCTCCGGATAAAATAAACTTGTGATCCACCCATTCGACTGTAGAATTGACAATCTCATCAAGGCTTAAATCGTCAGATCCCAACTTGTCATCACACTTGGCGTCTAATTCTATCTCCTCATATTGCTCACTCGTTAAGTTTTCAATGAGGTTCACCTCAAAAGATTGATCGTTCATATCATCGGGTTGACTTCCTAGGTTGAAAACATTGACTTTCTTAGTCATGTTCCCAAAGGTCAGTATCATGGATCCACTCCTACAATTAAACTGCATTTGCAGTAGCAAGGAATGGATGTTTTAAGATGACATGGGTTTGAGACCTAGGATTTGATACTGGTTGGGTGTCAAGGATAATGAAATCTACTGGATAGATGAATTCCCCAACCCGGATGAGGACATCGGTTACATCTCCTTTTGGAACTTTGACAGACCGATCAGCTAGCTGGATCGTAACTTGAGTAGGGCTATGTTTGCCCAACCCAAGTTGTTGGTATACTGAGAAAGGGAGTAAGTTGATACTTTCTCCCTTTCCGTTTAACCTATTGTGTAAGAGAAGGTGGGACAACCCGAATTCTTGTACTTGTTGGGAATCTGATTGGACAATAGTTCACTAATATTAGTGGCTAGAAAAACTATTTTTGGTATATTGGTCTTTCTCTTCTTGGTACGCATGTCCTTAAGAAATTTGGCATAGCTAGGGACTTATTGGATTGCATCAAGAAGGGGCACATTAATTTTTACTTGATTAAAAATCTCACGTACTTTTTCCATTTGCGCATTATTGTTATTCCTAAGCCTATTTGAAAATGGGGCTGAAGGCTTATGCATCTGCTCGGTTGACTTATCTATGGAGTTTGGAGGAGTGGACCTAGAAGGAATGGGCGCTTGTGTTGGGTTCGATGATGTTGACACTTGATTATCAACTTATCTTCCTGACCTTAATGTATGAATCACATTATAGTGATTTCGATCCTGAGCCTCATTGATTTGCCTAAAGTTTTTACTGTTCAGCAATGGTTAACTAGGAAGAGTTCCTTTCTGTCTTTCATTAATTGGATTAGCTTGCTGATTAACTTGATTTTTCTCTATCTAAGCATGGCTTGAATCAGTGTGTCTTGGGTCTTGTTGAAAGTATCCATCTTTCTTTTCATATTGGATAGTTGATGTCAGAAATAAGGTGGAGGAACTTGATTGGAAAATTTTGTTGATAATGGGATGGTTGGAAATTGTTGGAGGAGTTGGGCCTTGCTTGATCATTGGTGTTCTGGGCCCACGAAAAGTTTGGATGATTTCTCCAATCGAAATTGTAGGTTTGCAAATGTGGATTGTTGGTGGGCCTTGCGAAGGCTGCATTCATGGGTTCGTGCAATATTTGATGAGCAAGAAAAACAGGACACTCTTCGAACACATGGTTCTTAATTTGACAGTAAGTATAGCCCGCAGATGTGGATTGTTTTGGGCTGACTTGGTTTACTGGGTTGGGTTCTTAGTTTCTAAGACTTCTAGTCTTTGGGACATACTATCAAACTTAGCCTCATATGCTCTGGACGTCTCTATCGAATGGAGACCTCTTTTCGAAGAGATACAGTTTGCACTCCTAGACTTTTCGGGGGTAGGTTCCATTGGAGCGTTTTTTCTGCTAGGTCCTCATATATTTTTCACCCTTCATGTTCATCTGCTTTCAAGAATCTCCCTTGGCTCATGGTTTCTAGGAGAGTCTTGTTTTGATAATCTAGACCATCATAGAGAATTTGATATAGTCGCTACTTCTCTGCGCCATAATGAGGGTATTGGACAAGAAGGTCTTTGAAACGTTCGAAATATTTTCAAAACAGTTTGTTGGGTTCTTGCTTGCACTGCATTATGCTTTTCCTAATAAGGGCGGTCTTTTGGACAGGGTAGAACTTTTTTAAAATGACCTTTATGAAATCATCCCAAGTTGTGATAGAGTTTTCTGCTAAACTATATAGCCATCTCTTGGCTAGGTCCTTAAGGGCAAAAGGGACAAAATGTAGCTTGATGGCATCGTCACCTAATTGCGGTATTTCATCATAACACATACCTCCTCAAATTCTCTTATGAAGAAGTATGCATCTTTGAACTCTAAACCATGATATTTTGGGAGAGTGTTTATGAATTGTGGCTTAAGCTCAAATTTGTCACCTTAAGCTTCAGGAAGCTGAATGCAAGATGGGGGAGATGTCCTAACAGAATTGATTGAGATTTTTACCTGCACATAAAAATACAGAATTTCAGAACTTTTAAAACAGTAGTACAAGGTGCTCAATTCTACCGCTATAGCAAGTGGTTATGCGGGTTATGATCCACAAGGAGGGACTAGCGATGGAAGCTTTTCTTTAGCAAGTTCTATTTTGGTTACAAAGAATGGTTAAAGATCTTCTTTTAGTTCTTTAAAAGAAAAGAGAAAAAATATAAGTTACAATTAATGTTAATAAGAAGGTAGTAGATTGAGAAGGTGGAGAAAATAGAAATGGTATATACAAAGAAATTGAAAAAGAGTGATAAAAGAGTTGGTGTTAATGATCTAAACTAAAATTAAAAGAAAAGAAAGTTAAAAATTACTTACCTCATTTGGATCAATACTTACCTTGAATCTGTGGCAATGATGATACCTTGAAGTAGAGGCGATCAGCGCATAGCCCATAAGAGTTGATTCCTGTCTCTTTCACATTACATCATCAAGACGATACAAGTATGAAATGATATAAAATGAGACTAAAAATTCATTGTCATAAGTCTTCTTTTTGGATCATCTTGAATCATTAGATTTAAATTTCGGTAGCGAAAGTTATGATTCAAATACTAAAATGTATCCAGTCAGAATCTAAGTCAAATTTGCTTCATTTCATCCTCATTTATCCTTTGGATTTGGACTCTGTATTTGACGTTATTCTCAGTTGATCTTTAAATTTAACCACTTGATTCACCAAAAACTGAATTTAACAAACTGAATTTAGGATCATCCTCCTTTAATCAAATAGATCTAGTTAAATCTGAATTTAACTGATATTGATTTGATTTTATCCTCTTTCTCTCCATGATTATCTTCTGTAAAATAGACATTTAAGAAAAGAAATTTAGCAGATTTATTATATGATAAATGTGAAAATGTAATAAAGAATAATGCAACAAATGTGTGCAATCACACCCCACACCTATCTTTTACTCGTCCTCGAGCAAAACAATAAAACTAAATCAAAAATTATTAGGCCACTTTCACAGGTCACGCGATTGCATTGCGCATGTGCAACAAGCCGTTAAACCTCTAGGTTCCCCCTAGAGTACGAGTTTTGTCTCGTGAGGATTTTCAGTGGATTGCACCCACAAAATCCATAAAGAAAGAGAAAATATTAGTATTTTGAAAACACATTTTGAAAGAAAAATATTTGAAATATTATTGTAAGATTTAAGTAATCTATAAGTTATAGGAAAACTGAATTTTTCATTCCTAAACTTAGTCTCTATTTAAAAATTTGTTATCAATCAAAGTAAGGAGTCAAATTGTACTTCTCATCTAGTCTACTACTTTACCCAAAGTTATATGCACCTTCGTGACCGTGAAGTTTTGACTTGGGGTTCTTTAACTCTAACTCTTATGCCTTATTATTTTTTTCTCTTTTATTTTTATTTTTTATTTTTTGGTGATATTATTTCTTAGTTCTATTAGGCTTTCTAATCTGCCCATGTAACGAGCCTTTAATCGGTGACTCCCAAACTAAATGGTTTTAGGGCACCGGGAGAGAAAACACCCCAAAGATTTAAGGACTCGAGCAAATAAGGCCACAAAATTAAGAATTTTATTATATGAAATACTTTTAGGCGTGAATACTTATGCTTTATGAGGCACAAATACCCAACTTAATCAGAGGATTTTTTTTTATATATTTTTTCTTTTTCTTTTTTTTAATAAGGCATAAGAATCTTTATTTTTTAAACCCTAAGTGTGTAAGTGTATGAAGCATGCATATTTCATCAAGGTAAAAATCAAGACTAAATTACTTTCACAATTTTCTTTCTAACCTTAGAAATCAGACAAATAATCTTATTTTGACCAAGTATAAGAAATCCTAATTTTGATTTTCCTATTCCTTAAAATTGACTTAATTTCTCACAAAAAAATATGTCAGAATATTATTTCTATTTTCAAAAAGTTTTTAAAAGTAAAGAAAATGTTAATTTTTTTTCTTTTTTTAATAAAAATAAAAACCTAAGTTATGTTAGAACCCTCCCCCACACCTATCTCATGCATTGTCCTCAATGTATGAATTAATGCATAGATGCATGAAAAAGAAGAAAGTGAAAGAAAATATTACCTTAAGATGGTGGTTCCGTTGGTGGTCTGATTGGTCCACGAAATGCGGCCCAATAGAATTTGCGTGGAGTTCGGAGGAACCCACCAGAAACTTCTCTAATATAACCCACTAAAATGATGTATATATGAATGATTTTTATTAAGAATTTTACCCCATCTAATTTTCAAATTTCATAAATAATTTCGGAGTCAATTTTATCAACACCCTTGTCTCAAAATGGAGTGTGAAAAGATGGAATGATTGACTTGGACTTAGGAAGTACGGGAACTAATACCGACTTAGGAAGGTGACTTAAGTCAAGTAAAGGTTCAGGAGTCGAGATTGGTTTAGGAAGTGGGTCCAAATCAAGAAGTTGAAACTCAAGTCCACATTCATTCCCAATAACAGAATGTGACTTAATATTGGTGATTCAAATTCAAGAATGACAGGTGTGAGAATCAAAACTGACTCTAAAATATTACTCAAGTTGGGTAACAAAACAGGAGTCAATATTGATTCAGGAATTTGAACTGGATCACAAATTTGAGAATCTAGGTCACATTTCTCATTGAGTTCAATTTCATAAAAATGAGAACTAGCCAATTTGTCAATGAGACTTTCAAAAGTATGAAATTGGTCAAGTTCAATATGATGATCATAAAAGATTGGCGATTCAATTTCTTGATGAATTGGCACAGGATCCAATGTTGACTCAGAAAAAAGATTGAAATCAAGTGTAGACACCGGAGTCATTATTGAAATAGGAAGTAGAATTGAATTAGCAAGTTTAGATTCAGGATCATATTCATTCTCAAGTTCAATTTCAGGAAAGGGATAACTTGCCAAAATGTCAATTTCGTTTTCAAAATTTGGGGTTTGGGTAAGTTCAAATGGGTGTGCTGAAATGGAATCTTGTTTTCGAAAACAACAGGATTCTTCAGCTGTAACAGAATGGTTAGCGACATCAGAAATGGTCAAACGGTGAGAATGGAGAGTTTGGACCATTATATCTATGTCATGATTACGAGCGATTTGAGCCTGAGTCATGGCTTCAAGCATCTTTTTATAGTCGATTGGTTCATCATTTTGTTGCGATTGGACTTGAAAAGATGAAGTTCTGTTTTGAAATTTGTGGTGAAATTGTGAGTCCGTCAGATTTTGTGATTGTTGCTTGGACTCACGCATACTCATTTCCAAGATTGATGGTTTTCTATTTTGAACTGGTGGAACTGAGTATGAATCTTGAAAATATTGTGGACAAGGTGGATAAGGAGGACAAGTTGGTTGAAAATTAGACTCGGGGGAGGTGAATCCCCATTGACTCTGTGAAGAGTTGAAATTATTTTAGAAATTATGGTCATAAGATTAGGGGCATGGGTTATATTGATTCGGATAAGACCAATCCGGCACACTAGGTTGGTTAAAGTTATGATATGCCGGGTTGGTAATATCCGAAAAAGAGGTCGGGGTATAATATGGATTACCATTAAAATTGAAATAATTATTGTTATAAGCCATATCACACAGGAGATGTCAAACACAAATAAAGAAAAACAAACAAATAAGCAAACAACAAAAAGAAAAAAATCTAACCTAAGTTAGGGTAAACCTTAGACCTAGACGACTCCTAACTGGTTAGACTGTCCATGGGGGGTATATTGCTGAATCTGACCACAAGTTAATCAGCCAGGTAGGGGCAAGATTGGTGGAAGGTATCCGTACTTAAAGCAACGGGCCTAATTATGCCAAACCACCAGCCTTCGGGGTTTCGCCTCTCAATCCTCAACCTTAGTCACCGATTTGACAAGAGTCAGATTCAAATTAACTTCCCCCTTAGGTCAGTCTACTATTTGAGTCCGAGATGTCCCTAGGGCCAATGTCTACTCAGTTTTAATTAGACTTGGGTTAGTGAGTGAGGAGATTATTTGTGGGCTAATGAAGGGTAATGACTTCCCCACCTTATCTTTTTATAGGACAAGCCTTTAAATCAATTTAGTGCAGTGTACAAGTATATAGAAAAAAATAATACTCAAGCAATATTTCATACAAGAATGAACCTTATACTAAATGTTATGCACACATACCTTGGCTCCAGCACTCTTCAACAGTAAATAGAAAATGTAACGAAATAGACACGTGCCTAAATGCAAAGTCTAAATCATTTTTAGCATTTACAATCAACCTTTTACTGTTGTGTTAGAAATATAAATACAGTGAGTGCAAGGTGCTCAATTCTACCGCTATAGAAAGTGGCTATACGGGTCGTGATCTACAAGGAGGAACTAGCGATGGAAGTTTTTTTTAGCAAGTTCTTTTTTAGGTTACAAAGAATGGTTAAAGATATTCTTTTAGTTCTTTTAAAGAAAAGAGAAAAAATATAAGTTACAGTTAATGTTAATAAGAAGGTGGTAGATTGAGAAGGTGGAGAAAATAGAAATGGATATATACAAAGAAATTGAAAAGGAGTGATAAAAGAGTTGGTGTTGGTGATCTAAACTAAAATTAAAAGAAAAGAAAGTTAAAAATTACTTACCTCATTTGGCCCAATACTTACCTTGAATCTGTGGCAATGATGTTACCTTGAAGTAGAGGCGATCAGCGCATAGCCCATAAGAGTTGATTCCCGTGTCTTCCTACATTACATCATCAAGATGATACAAGTATGAAATGATATAAAATGAGACTAAAAATCTATCGTCATGAGCTATCGGTGGCACCCGCAAAGGCAAGACTCTTTCGATGCTATAAGACTCACTTGGATAGCAATTGGTACCAAAAGAAGAAAAGTAGAAAGGAAGAAGAAGAACACAAAAAATAAAGAAGAACGTACAAATGCAACTATAGATTCAATCTTGTAACAATAAGAGAAAAGAAGAACAACTTACACCGGTGTTACTCTCAGTACAAGCTTCACTCTCGTTCTCCAATGAAACTCTAATCTCCTCTGAATTATATAAATAAAACTGAAAATTACATAAAAGAAAAATAAAAATCTACACTAAAAAGAAGGAAAAACTGGCCAAAAATCTATCTCTGCATGGTCGTCCCCTTTGCCTTTGAGATTGCCGGTATTTATAGGAGAAATGCAGAGGTTAGAGGAGTATGAAGATAGGGGAAGCTGGATATTTCTGAATTTGAATCCTCCCCTTATCTCCAAACTTGATTTGATGTGGATATGCAGTTCTGATCTACAGCTTGTTGACATGTTAATTGCTGAATATAACTTAACAAATGATAAAATTAGAAATAGTAATCAACTTAAGAGTTGTAACCCTTTAAGTCTTCTTTTTAGATCATCTTGAATTATTAGATTTAAATTTCGGTAACGAAAATTATGATTCAAATACTAAAATGTATTCAGTCAGAATCTAAGTCAAATTTGCTTCATTTCTTCCGTTGACCTTCTCTCTATCCATTTATCCCTTGGATTTGGACTCTGTATTTGACGTTATCCTCGGTTGATCTTTAAATTTAACCATTTGAATCACCAAAAACTGAATTTAACTAATTGAATTTGAGATCATCCTCCTTTAACCAAATAGATCTAGTTAAATCTGAATTTAACTTATATTGATTTGATTTTATTCTCTTTCTCCCCATGATTATCTTCTGCAAAATAGACATTTAAGATAAGAAATTTAGCAGATTTATTATATGATAAATGTGAAAATGTAATAAAAAATAATGCAATAAATGTGTGCAATCAAGGATAAAATCTATCCTGCAAGGATATGTTTTGTGCCATTTTGGGATCGGGTTTAGGTGGTGAAATATTTCTAGTGAATCTAGAAGTAGTTGGGTCTCTCGACCAAACTGACATACACAATCAATAGTAAACAAGATTACACCAAAAAGTCAAAGTCAAAATCAACCAAGCCTATTCTGAGGTAGATTTAGACCTTCCTAACTTTAGATTATCCGCGGGAAGTATATTGTCGAATCATATCACGAATTAATTGGCCAGGTAGGTGACAAGATTGAAGGGAGGTATTCGTCAAAGACGGGCCTAACCAAACTACCAACCTTTGAAGTTTCGCCTTTCAATCCCTTACTTAGTCACCGATTTGACAATAGTCAAATTCGAACAACTTCTTCCTTGGGTCAATCTCCTAGTTAGTCTGAAAAATCTTTAAAGCCAACGTCTATTCAAATTTTAGATTAAGTTTTTAGATGTGAGTGCAAATGAGATATTGTTTGTGAGCCAAGGAATAGTAAAGACTTCCCTACCTTATCTTGTTAGGGTTTTGCCCTTAAGTCGATTTAGTGCAAGTGTGCAAAATAATAGAATAGTATCACTCAAAGTAATTAAATCGCCACAAGTGTTTCTTAATCTAGATGCTATGCAGACTTACCTCGATCTCCAACACTCTTCCACAGTAATTGAAAATTTAAAATAAAAATAGATGAATGCCTAGGTGCAAGTCTATTCGGTTTTTAAATTTCAATCGCGAGTTACTATTATTATTAGACACAGTGTTCAAATAGGTTACAGCAAAATCTAACAACTGCAGCAGATACAGGACTCAGATTCAATGACTATAGAAGAAAATAGAAACCCTAACTCACTTCGATTGTCGCATTTTTGCGGCTTTGGCCGAGTTTGAATGGCTTTTCTGAAGCCTCTGGTGTTCTGCCTTCTAGGACAGTGTCTATGAAGTGCTTCTAATCCTTTGCTGAAACCAACTTCTTGTAACTGTCCCTGAACACACAAACAAAGAAGAGTTTAGTTAGAAAATAATGTATATCATTCCCTCCCCCGCAACACCACCAAAATTTGATTGTCAAAAAATAAAGATATAGTTAAGGGTTAGAAAGATGTTATCTGGATGGATGCGTATCGTTGTCTTCCATAATATATCCATAATAGCCAAGGCTAAAGCGGGTCGAATCTTAGGGAGAGATGCGATGGAAGCGTTTCGTTATTGTTGTTTCCTTACACTTTCTTCTTTTGTTTGTAGAACTTAAAGAAAGAGATTGGTTGAAAAAAGTTTGATTTTTATCAATATAGAGAAAGATTACAACCTGCTAATAATCTACCAGCATAAACAAATAATACTAATTAGAGATTACCTTCATACTAAACCTTAAACATGATAAATTACCCTAAGATTCAAGTAAAACGCATAAGACAAATAACAAGGTTTTAATTGAAATAACACTAATTAAAATTTAACATTAAAATATCAAGACAATGGTCAAGTATGGATTAAGAAAAATAATTAAAGAGCACTAGCTAGTAGTTGACCTAATTATCATCATTATGTGCCTTCAAGATAAACTTAGAGTTTAAGTATGCATGAAATTTAATTGGATTCTCTATTCAATACTATAAGTCCATGTGGTGATATTAGCAAGTCATGAAAAAGAGATTTAGTTACTCATGGTGGAAGAGAAATAAAGCATGATTTTTGAATAAAAAGATTGCATGAAATAAAGAAATAAATAAAGAGTAAAAGTAAGTAAATAACAAAGGAGATATGAAAGAAACAAAAGCACTTATATTGATCTGTCATCTCGAATTACAATGGCTTCTCCTTCTTACAAATCTTCTTCAAAGTAAAAAACTTGAAAATATAATGGAAATTCGAAAAGAAAACAGATTTAAAGAAAACCCTAAGCTTGAGCTTCTGAGATGCCACTCTTCTATCACTTTGCAGGGGTACTTATAGGAGATTTCAGTAGTAAAATCCCTGTATAATATCACCACCCAAACCTCCACGCACGCTGGTACAAAAGTACGGCGTTTCTGTGGCAAAAAGGGAGAAAACGCAGCATTTTTGAGGGGTCCAGGCACGCGTTTTGGAGCGTGTCTTCATCTCATTCATTCATCTAGAGATCTATCCTTAAAATCCGCATTTGAGTTCTAAAATTTAAAATAATCTTGTTTTCTAGATAACTTAGGAAACAATTTATCTATAAATTCGAATTTTAAACTTGAATTCTCTCCTTTATCTTTGACTTGGGGATCAAGAAACTTAATTTAAATTGAATTTCTCCTTCATCTCTGATTTAAGATAGGATAATTTATGAATTAACTTGGGTTTGATGGGCTTTTGGGTTTTTCTTTAACTTGTGGGCTTTTTTTGGGCTCTTTTCTTTTCTCTTTTTAATTATCGAGGCCTGCACATTACTAAATAATAAAACGATTAAATAGCAGTACTTTATAAAAAAATAAACATGAAAATGTGATTAAAAATATGCGCTTTTAATGAACAGTCATGTGTGAGAAAACTATAGATGATTTAAAGTAGAAAGCTCATGAAAAACTTTCAGAAAAACTCTCTTAAGGATGTGGAAATGAATAGCACAAAAATAATCTTCTCTTTCAAAACTTGTTTTCTTCATTTTTCAAAACGTTTCAAAACTAAAACTTGTTATTGAAACTCTCTACAATGAGTCATATTTATAAGAGAGGAGATATAACCATTAGAGATTAATCCCAGTCATAAAAATACTGATAAAACCTATAAAAAGTAAGATATAACGCTTGGGAATAAAACAAAATTTTAAAACAGAAAACTAGCTGTTTAAAGGTTTTTTATCAGTTCTGGAAGACTCCCGTTCCACCGAGCGGTCGGCCGTTAATGACTGTAATCTTTTAGCCATTGCAATAGATCGACCAGCCAAAGCACCACTCTGAGCTCAGAGCTGACGGTCGACAGGCCTAGCTCTGCTAAAATGAGCAGCGATTCTCGGTCGACCGGCCAAGAGCAAAAATGCTCTATGCACGTTGTGCACAACTGGTCGACCTCGCGATCGATCGATAAAGCATTCTACTCTCCATGCAGTCGATCAACCTCAGCCCAAAATTTCATTTTCTTAAAAACCCTTTTAAAATTTCAATAAATTCTCATAAATTTACAAAAATAAGTTCTTATAAATTTTATTTGGCACAAATATGTGTGATAAAAAATCTTCACATATTACAAACATATGAACTTTTTCTTGTATTTTCAAATTCATTTTGAAAACATAAAATTTGATTTTATAAATTCTAAACATAAAATAAGTTGAACAAAATTTCAAAACCATTTTGTATAAACCACAAATTCAAAACTGAAACTTTTGATCTTGAAAACCAATACTAAACTTTAGTGTACGTGTAATTTTGAGCAATCAATTCTATTCTAAACTTTACAAGAATCTAAACAACCTTACAAACATGAGAACTCAAGTCTTCTTTTTGATCTTCTTCTTCATCTTGACTTGATCCAAACGTGATTATTTGAGTTTGACTCTTTCTTGAGTGCTAGATGTGATCTTTGTGCTTGAGCTCTTAAATGAATACTAGTTAGCTTCAAAACTTTATTTTGAGTCTATTGTTGAAGCTAAATACTAAATGATGATCTTAATTAAACCTGAAACTAAAACATCATAAGATCATTAGTACTATAACTACATGAGTTAGTCATCATCAAAACTAGAGTGATGAGCCTTTGAGCCAACATTTTGTTGATTAAAGTTGCTAGAGCGAGATCGATTACCTTGATGATGATTTACAATAAGGGCAGCTGTAACGCCCCGATCCTGCGGGTACGGGGACGTCACTGTGACGTATATACGCAAGTCAGAAGTACCTTCACGTATATACGCTAAGCATCAGTACAGGCAAGAATCAGAGTACGGAAGCAAGTGGTGCATTATACATTCCAACACATGAGTACAATTACAGAGTCATCACCAGAGGTGATCTGATATTACAATAATATTACATCACCTGATAGGCGCAAATGCGAGAGTACAAGGAATGTATAAGAGTAAACAGTACAAAAGGCACTCATGAGTTTACTAAGGGAAAACTCGAGAGGCACACAGGGGGCCTGGAAGGATGGAGCTTCGGATGGTCCGCTGGGGATCCACGCTACCGTTGCGCTTCTCTGATCAGCAATAGGGAGGATCCACACGCTCCAAGCTCCAAAACCTGGACATGAGAATTCAGGGGAGTCAGATGAAACTCCCCAGGCGAGTGGCGATACAAAAGCCAGGTGGCGAGCCAGGATGAGCACAAGTGTGAATATAACAATGATATCAAGTACAGGAGACAAGAGGGTTAGAATACAAGTATAGCAGGTACGAACAGGTATAACATAATCATCATAAAACAGGAAATCCGATATAAAACATCATTACGAGTGGTACCGATTGTACGGGCTTAGGTCACGGCTCCATGAGACTAGTACATCGAAGGAATAATCCAAATAAGGAAACCCTCATCTATATACCTTTATCTCATATCATCGTGATCCAAGCACATACAATCACAAGTCACAAAGTAACCATAACGGGAACACATAACAGGCATAACAGGAGTTATAACAAGAATCATAACAAGAGTTCACAACATGCATAACAGGAATCATGAAGGGCAACTTGCACGGGAATGGGAGGAAGTGATGGATGCCGGTATGATGCCTTGCTTATAGTAATGGAATAAAATACTGACGGTTCGTGTTAGTGGGATTTAAGGCCCACAGGAGATGCGTGTTAGGGGGACTTAGGGCCTCCAAGCTGGTCCCGGGTGTACGGGAACTACTATAAGAAGCGCCATCAGTGCAACGTATCCGCCAGGATCGGGGCGTTACAGCAGCACCAAAAGAAGAATAAGTAGACATCTTCTTCAGCAAATGCTCCTCTTGGAGAAAAAGATCATCGAAATCATCAAATGAAACTCCTTGTTGAAGATGAATTGTCTATGTAGTCATGACCATCAATAAATAGGGTCGACGATGAACTTGCAGAAGCTAGTCGGCCATGGATTTGGCATGGAGAAGAAAGTCTGTAACAGATTTTTCAGAATCCTTCTTGAGCAGGTGTAGTTGATCCGAAACTGTGCGGATGTGTATTTTTTAGAGAAGTGACAAACTTTTCTAGGAGAGACCAGCAGTTAGCCTTAAGACTAGAAGTACCATAATGACAAGAAAGACATCACAAAGCGAGTATTGGTTTGTGGCCAAAGTTATGCAAATGTGCTTTTTGCAAGCTTAAATTTGATAGATACGTAAATACAAGAGTATGAAGGAGCACGATCGGTGCATGTCGAATTTGTAGTTTCATGGTTGGAAAGAGAGATTTTTTTTAGAGTAAATAGTGAGTCTAAGAAGGCCCCTGCGTTTATTAATAAGTTTTTAATGAAAATAACTCTAAAATACATAAGATCTAATCATATGAGAACCTCCCAAACTATAAAATTTTGAACCACACACAGGTGCAGGAGAAAAGAAAGTACAAAAAATATATAGCCCCAAACATAGAGGCAGGCTGCAGGATGATATCAGCCTCCCTGAAACAAAATACAAGTTGAATTAAAATCAAGGTCCGATTTTACAGTCAACCTGTTAAACAAAAGTCAAAAGTGTGAAAAGTCGTTGGTCACAACTCGTCTGTGTCTCATCGTCTCCCTACACTTCATGTCTTCTGACTGATTGTCGGAGGTCCCACCTGTCTGTATATGGCCAATGATCCTTGCCGCCAAGTCCCTAGATTTGCCTGAAAGTAGACTAAGTCAGTAAGAAATAAAAGTAAAACAAGCGTAAAAAGTGTGTTCGAATGATCTGGCAGAGTTACTAAATATTCTATTATTCCTTTTTCTCCAAATTTCCAAAAAATACTTGCCGCCACTAAATCCCAAATAATCCTCTCGCAATTAGAAAAAGATCCTAATCTCTAAGATAACCAAAAAAGATCCACAGATTGGGGTAGACGAGAAATGCGCAAAGTCAAGCATTGCGCCAACTGTCCCCACACCTGACCGGAAAAAATACAGCCCAAAAACAGGTGGTCGATAGTTTCTTCATCTGTCATGCAGTGGGAATAAACGCTAGAACCTTGTCAGCTCCTTTTCTTAAGATTGTCCCATGTCAGAACAGCTCTATTGATAACGAGCCAAAGGAAGGCCCTAATTTATAATGACACCTTACCACTCCAGATGACCTTGGCAAAAGAACATCGAAGACCCCCATCGTTTAGCGTTATGTCGGCGCTCTTAACAGAAAATATCTATTTAGGATCCCATTCTCAAGTTGGACAATCTCTGGCCCTCGTGAAATCTGATAACTGTGCCAGGAGAAGATTGATTAGTTTGTCCCTTTGTCCCACAAGTTCATCATGATAAAAATAAGGCACCTTAATATTCCAACCGTTGATCGACCAGTGAGAGCTCACTGGGCCTGAAGGGTTGTGTGCCAAAGAATAGAGCTCAAAATCGTGGCATAGAGCGGTCGACTGACCGAAAGCAGGCTGCTCTCGGTTTGGGTCCGGTTGACCGCCCAGTGGACATGGGTCGGTCGACCGGCCGGTCGACCGACAGACGCATTTTTGCTTTCCTTTCTGGATTCGGATTCCTTTTCTGGTTGGGATCGAATTCAATCGGGGTTTCCTAAAACCCACGGACTCTGTGGCTATAAATAAGGGCTAGAGCCCTCATGTATTGTATCCCATTGAAAATCTCCATTAGAAATTCCTTGAAGAAGGAATAAGTTATAATTGATTGTTGAATCAATTAAATCTCTCTCTCCCTTACCCCGAGGACGTAGGCACGTTGCCGAACCTCATTAAATATTGTGTTGATTGTTTTTTCTCTATTGTTTCTCTGTTCTTGTCGTGTTGAGTACGTCTCCGGCTGTATCAGTCTTCGCCTGGTTGGTGGATTCCTCAGAGAGAGGTTGTTGTCCTGCGCGCAACATTAAGTATACTACCAACAACAATGATCCAAATCCATGTGATGTTACATAAAATATAATGCACGAATTGCTTAATTAGTTTCCTCTTTAAACAGATACTTGCTTCTCATTCAATTAAAACTTAACCAATTTATTTCTTACTTGCGTGTAACAAGTAAATATTACATCACCTAATTTCTTCACAAGATTAATATTTGTATATGATAATCAAGTAAAACAGCGACTAATTAATCTTTGAACAAGTTATTTGACTATTTTTATTTCATATAATTTGTTGTAATTGATTTATGAGTTTACTCACTTAATTCGGCAACTTTCTTCTATAGATTGACTCTCCCTTGCTTCCAAGCAACAACCCCAGCCATGGGTACATGTAGATCCCAATTTAATACAAAATTCCAAGTAATTTAAAGAAGATTTTGATGGTTTTCTTCATTAATTACCTAGTTAAAACTCAGATTGGGGTTAGATCCAAAGTGTTGGGGAAATCTCTCGTCCAAAGTTCTAAAACAAAAAATCTACACGTAATGCAGATTAAAGTTAAATATAAAAAAAATTTCAATTATTCCTTAATTACCCAATCTAATCATGATGAATTCCTTAAATACGAAAATTAAAGTATTAAACTTAATTAGTTTAAACCAAGTGTTACACCTTAAATATGAAAATTAAAGTATTAAACTTTATTAATTTAAACTGGGTGTTACAGTTCCCAATGGAATGCACAAACACCACTTGTCTTTCCAAAATCTTGTAGCCCTCCTGTTCTTTACTTCCATAGCGATTGTCGGAAGAAATGTCTTTTACGGTCTTCATTCCTTTCAAAAAAGGAGATGAGGATACCCGATTAACACTCCTATCTGACCACCGTCTTGTGCGAGGTCTGTGGCTATGTGAAATCAATGATGCACATTTATGACCCGGGTCATGAAATAATCTCCATCACCACTTGAGGGGCAAGGCTTTATTGAAACCCCAGAGGTTGATGGCCCCAAACCTCCGAACTCCTTACGCTTGCACACCCACTTCCAATTAACGATGTAGAAACCCTTACCTTCTCTATGCACTCCATTTCAAAGATATTTCTTTTAAGAGAGTCAATATCCTTTCCCACCCATCTCGGGAGTAAGAAGAAAGAGAGGAAATATGTTGGGATGGCAGATAGAACTGCACTAATTATTGTGAAACTTCCTGCAAGCGAGAGCATACTTCATTTCCAGACCATATTCTTTTCTGCACCTTCTCAATCATCAGTAACCATGGGGATTTGTTGAGTCTTCCCATGGTAAGTGGAGATCCCACATAAGTGATGGGTAATCTCTTGATGGGATAGTTAAATATCTGGGACAGGAGGTAGCTGTTGGCTGATATTTCTCCTAAAAAGAGTAGGGCACTTTTGTGAAAATTAATTTTAAGTCCGGATCATTTGTCATAGTAGAGTAATATCCATTTTAGAATCATTACTGAGCTAGAGATTCCTTCCCAAATATTAATGTGTCATCCGCATAATATAGATTAATAACAACATTAATATCATCTCGTCATCCCAAACCCTTAATAAGCCCCTTCTCCTGACACTTCCCAATCATGCGGTGAAGTTTGTTGGCCACAATGACGACTACCAGAGGGGATAGTAGGTGCCCCCTGTCTCAGAGCTACGGCAAACGTCCAAACAATTGATGCAGAGGAAATGATGAGAGTGCTAAAAGAACTCACCAAGTGGTATTGTCAAGTGGTAGACAAGGCGATCGACCACTGTCTTCAGCTGGCTTTTCCGGTTGACCGGGCGGTCGATTGGGACCAGGGTCTAGTCTGCTGTCGAGTCTGAATTCGTCGCTTCTCTTTTCTATATCAGTCATCAATAATCACTAATGTAGGAGATTAAGAGAAATAGCAGCATGCCCAAAGCAACAGATAGAACAGACTTCGATTGACCGCCCAATCAACCGAAAGACCTTTTCATGCCACCGATCGACTGCCCTGAAACAGAGAGTTGGGTCATTACAGTCGGTCTACTGCCCGGTCGTCTGATCCCCAACAGAGACCAAAGACATTATAGTCAGTCGGCCGACCTCTTCTGCCGGTCGACCTCTCCTCCTTGCCGGTCGACCGTTACACGTATATCTGCTATATCTGAACCTGGTTAGGATTTTGTTTCAGATCCAATTTGGACTCTGATTGATTTTTTGCTACTTTATTTTGAATTTAGGATTTCATGGATAGATAAGAGACTCTTTGTAAGCTTATAAATAGGCCCTTATATCCTTTGTATTTAATATTACTTTTTTAATCAATAAACTTTGAGTTCCCTCATATCGCTCGTGGATTCGATTTGTTCTTTTGGCTCGTGGATTCGATTTGTTCTTTTGTGGATTTGAGTAAGAACCCTACTTGAAGGCTCTTCAGGGTTCGTTGGTATTAGAACGAGATCTAACCGGCGTTGTTCACTTCTTGCTCCGCGTCAAGTGGTATCAGAGCTTCGATAAACGTTATGACGATGGCTGGAAATGACAACGAACATCCAAGACTCTTCGCAAGAGAAAGCACTGTTGAAGGGAGACTTAGCGCTCTTGATGTAATCATGGACAGTGTGTTCCAGAAAATCAATAGGCTATCTCTCAAGGTTGACGATCGAGGCCTAGTTGATGGTACTTACTGAAGCAGGATGAATCATTCATCAAAAAATTTCTCCACCACCTCCACCAGTCCACCTCCATCAGGTAATCCTTATCCACAATCTGCACCATAACAATTTCCCCTCCAATCACCACCACCACGACAACCATCACCTCGACAACCATCACCTCCACCAAGACATCCTCTACAAAATCTTCCATACGAAGATCAGGAATCCAACAACACTTTCTAACAACAAGACGTCCTTGGCAACAAGTGACCTTGAGTTGAAGGCATTCACTACATGGTCCATAAGATCTGATTCACTTCCCCTCTACATTACATCATCAAAATCATAAAGAAGAAGCATGAAATGATAAAGAAAAAGAGACAAAATCCATCATCATGAGCCATCAATAGATCTTGTAAGATCAAGGCCTAAGTGAGGCTATTAGATTCATATGGATACAATAAAAACAAGAGTAAGAAGTTTAATGGGTTAATAGGAAAATAGCCATGAGGAAAAACTAGTAATCATTTGGAGAAGATTAGAGAGTAAAAACAATGAAAAGAAATGAGTAAAAACTTCATAGACTGTCACTATCTATTACAATGATTTCTCTCTTTTCTCATGAATTTCTCACTCTATTCTAAACCTAGATAAAAAAAACAAAAAATATATGAAAAATAAAAAGAGAAAAGAAAAGAAAAACTTAAACTAAATCTAGAATGAAACTCTAGCCTAAGCTCTCTGTCTTTTATACCTTTACCTGATATGGGGTATTTATAGGAGAAAACCACAGCCGTAAATGATCAATAGTCCCACATGAAAAAAATGAGCGCCAGAGGCCTTGATTGTGTCGAGGATCCGCGGCCAGAAAGGGGCCGTTGGCGCCGCGCCTTCTGTCCGAGAAAAGTCTTCCCCAGTTGTTTCACGTGGGTTTTTAGAAATCGGGTTCGGGGTTTTGGGTCTGCAGTGAATCTGAATAACTCTCTTTGGGCTAAACAATTAATCCTTCAAAAATCCGAATTAATTGGGCTTAATAGGCTGTTTTTTCTCTTTCACTATTAAATAAAAATCTGCACATCATTAAACAAAGAGAGGTTTAAATAGCAGAGTTTTATATAAATTAAATGTGGAAATATGATACAAAATATGCAAAATATGTGACTAATCACATCCCACACTTATCTTTTGCTCGTCCTCGAGCAAAATCGTAAAATTAAGACTAAGAAATTTATTAAGCAACTTTCGCCGGTCACGCAACTGCACTGAGCATGTACAACAAGTCTTTAAACCTCTAGGTTTCTCTTAGAGGAGGAGTTATAGTCTCCTGAGGGTTTTTAGTGAATTACACCCACAAAATTCATAAAAGAATAGAAAACAAATGTTAGTATTTTGAAAACACATTTTGAAAAAGAGAGAAAATATTTGAAGAATTCTTGCAAAGATCAAGTAATCCATAAGTCACAGGAATACCAAACTATTTATTCCTAAACTTAGTCTCCATGTAAGAACTTGTTATCAATCAAGGTAAGTATTCAAATTGTATTTCTCACCTAGTCTTTTAGTTTACTCTTAATAATATGCACCTTTGTGACCGTGAATACATGACTAAAGATCCTTCAACTTTAACTCTTATATCTTTTTTTACATTTTATGACGGTTATATCCCTTAGTTCTATTAGGCTTTTAATTCGCCTATGTAATGGGTCTTAGGTCAGTGACTCTCAAATTGGACGATCTTAGGATATCGGGTGAGATAACACCTCTAGGACTTTAAGGACTCGAGCAAACAAGGCCAGAAAACTAAAGGTTTTTATTGGTGATATTAACAACTTTTAGGCGTGAATACTTATACTTTATGAGGAACAAAAATTCAGCTTAATCAGAGAATTTTGATATATATATATATATATATATATATATATATATATATATATATATATATATATATATATATTATAAGGCACAAGAGTCTTTATTTTGAATCCCAAATGTGTAAGTGCATGTATAAAGTGCATATTTCATCAAAGTAAAATTCAAGACCAAATTACTTTTTCAATTTTCTTCTAAATCTAGAAATCAAACAAATAATCTTATTCTGACTAAGTATTAAGAAATCCTAATTATGATTTTCTTATTCCTTAAGATTAACCAAATTTCTTACAAAAATAAGTTAAAATATTGTTTCTTTTTCAAAAAATTTTTAAAATAAAAGAAAAATATTTTTTCAATTTACACAAAAAAGGAAGAAAAGAAAACTTATGTTAGTGAAATCCTCCCCCATGCCTATCTCATGCATTGTCCTCAATGTATGAATGAATGCATATATACATGAAAAAGAAGAAAGGAAGGAAAATTGTTACCTCAAGGTGTGGTTCTGCTGGTGGTTGGATTGGGGTAAGAGTTGCTACCCAATCTAAATAATGTAGAGTTTTAAGGAACCCACTTGATGACCTCTTTCCCATTAACATTATTATAACCCCAATTCGATTAGGATCATGCAAGATCCTAACATGAGGATTATCCCTGTTATATGACCGATCTTGGAATATCATCTTAGAGTCATTTTGTTCAATACCTAGGTCCAATAATGGAATGTGACTTAGTGGAGTAGTTGATTTGAGCTTCGGAATGAAAGAAACGGGAACCAAAACTAACTCGAGAATATGACTCAAATCAAGTTTAAGTTCGAGAGTTGATTTTGTTTCAAGAGTTGGGTCCAAATCAAAGAGTTAAAATTCACATTCATTTCCCATCAATGGAATGTGACTATCAAAAATAGATGGTTCAATTTCAAGATCTATGTATACAATAATCAATGTTGGCTTGAAAATCGGGTCCAAATCGTGTAATGATACGAAAGTCAACAAAAATTCAAAATTTATAATTGAATCACAAAGTTGGGGATCTGGGTCACGTTCATGTTCAAGTTCAATCTCATAGAAGTGAACTTGCCAATTTGTGAATGGTTTTGAATTGATCAAGTTCAAAGTGTTGTGATGAAATTGAATCTTGGTTGTAGCTACCAAGACACTATGATTCTTGGGTCTTATCAATATGGCTAGAAAAATCAGAAATAATCGAAAATTCATTGGGTTGCATAACTGATCTAACTATGCCCTATTGATAGATTGGTTGAAATCATTTTGGATTTTAAACAGGCTTCCATACTCTTTCTAAGTCAATTGATTTTTCTTTTTGTTGTGGCGGGACTTAGAAAATGGAATATGGATCTTGGATTTGTAGATTTTGTGAGAATTGTGAGTCCATTATATTTTGGAATTGTCGCTCGGACTCATGTAAGACTTCTATACTCTTTCTAAATCAGATTTTTTTTCTCTATGGTCTTGAAGTGGAGTATATGAAGCTGAATATTGAAAAGATGGTTGATCATATGACTCGAGGGGAGTTGTATCCCCACTGACTCGATGAAGAGTTGAGATGGTTGTTCCAATCTTTTTCATAATATTGTGATTGGGGGTATATTGAGTTAGATAAAACTAATCCAGCATACTTGGTTGGTTAAAGTTATAGAATGTCGGGTTGGTCATATCCTAGTTAAAAGAGGTCGGGGTGAAATATGGATTTACATTTGCGTGATAAAAATTATAATTATGATCCTATCACACAAAAAGACAAATCAAAATAAATGAATAAACAAAAAAATCTAGCCTATGTTAGGGTAGATCTTAGATCTAGATGGCTCCTAACTGTTTGACTGTCCTAGAGAGATATATTACAGCAATCTGACCACAGGTTAATCGGGCAGATAGGGGCAAAACGCGGTGGGAGGTATTCGTCCAGAGCAACGGGCCTTAATTACGCCAAACCACTGGTTTTCGAGGATCGAGCCTCTTAATCCCCAACATTAGACACCAATTTGACCAGAGTCAAACTCTAACAGCTTCCTCCCGAGGTCAATCTTCTATTGAGTCCGAGATGTTGTTGGACGCGGAAAACTGTAAAAGCGGACTGGAGCAACTTTTCCTTGAATCAGATGAAAAATTGCAACAGGCTAATCTTCCGGTTACAAGGGAGGGAGAATATTGAATCTTGAATTCCCCCTTTGTTTAGTGCTGGGTTCTTCGTGTGGCGGTGGAGAGTGAATCTTGTTCTCCGTTGACCAGATGACCGTCAGTACCGTCGAGGGATCTTCTCCTTGGTAGGTAGAAGGAGTAACTCAGCCCCGTCCACCAAAACTCTAAAAGAGAAGGTAGGCGAAGAGCAACTTGTACGCAGCAAGCTGGCTTGAAGAGTCAAGCTCTCTCTCTCTCTGTTGATGATCTCTCCTTTTTCTTTTATCGCCAAAAGTCTCCTAGGGTCCGACCCAAGAAAAAATCCTCTCTTTTCCTTCTCGAAAATTCGCCCCCTCTTCAATAGTGACGGGACTATTTATAGGGTTTTTAGGGGGTGATCGTGCCCCCTAAAAGTGCTCCACGATGAGGGCCAACTTCCCCGCTACATGGGCGGTGGATGGCGCCATAATCGGGGTGGTTACAACCAAGGTGAGGGCACCTTGTTGCTGAGACGCGGGCGTTGAGCCAACGCGCCTTGATGCTGAGACGCGGGCGTTGAGCCAACGCGCCTTGATGCGGAGACGCGGGCGTTGAGCCAACGCGCCTTGATGCGGAGACGCGGGTTTAGATTTTCGCGTCTTGATTGTCACATTTAGCCTTGCGCCTAGATCTTGGATCTCTGCGTTTTGGTGGCTTGTCTTGGTGATTTTTAGACAGCCTACAGAACCCCCTCCAAAGTTTTCGATATTCCGCAGTTAACTGGGACGGATTTCGAAATACTTTGGACTCTAGCTGAGTTCGCCTTCATGACTAGACTGTTGATGCTCCGGGTTTAATCTTATCTGGAGTTGGTCTTCGTGAGTGTACTGTTGAACTCTTTGAAGCCCCCAGAGTTGATCATGTTGAGTGTCTAGATGCACAGTCTAAACCTCCCCGATTGCTTTTAGTCTGTCACTGGCGTGCTTTAAGCCAGGAGTGGTTGGTCGTCTGCTTGCGTCAGTGTACTGTTGAACTGATTTTGCAGAAGCAGGAGGCCGAACGCAGGTTCTTTTTCAAAAAACGGAGATGGTACTGCTGTAAAGACGCGATTTCTGTAAAGTGCGTCCTTTGGCAATGGAGACGCGACTGATCTTCATAAGGCAGACGCGATGTTCAGCTGAAGACGCGAACTTCGGAGAGACGCATCTTTTGAATATAGACGCGATTGTCTGGGCGCATTTATGGCGATGCTGACGGGGCATATCCATCGAAGAGACATGGCCGTCGGGTGCGAGTCCGTGCCACGTCATGATTGCTCTGCCAGTTGGCCTGGGGAACCGACGGGATTTCGCCTTTTGGCGCGCGGATTTCCTGGCGCATTAAATGATCCGTGCCACGTGTCGAGCGACGATTCACTGCCGAGTCGTGGCGCATGATCTTCTCTGTGCGTTAAAGTGATTTTGTTCCACGCGTCGAACGGAGATTCGCCGCAGAATTCATCGGGCCATACGCCGCGTATCTTCGCGAATCCTTGTGCCTATAAAAGGCCACAGTTGGGAAGATTCCTCTTCTTCTCCGAACGCACTCGCTGATAAGATTAAGAAAGAGAACTTCCTCTTCAGTTCATCTATTTGAACCTCGGATCGAATTGGCCATGGCTCCCAAGACCAAGCCGATTGCTTCTTCTTCAAAGGCGACCGTCGCCGAGGCCCGGAGGGGCAGCTCCTCCTCTGCGCAGGATGTTGTTCTCCAAGGTCTCCAAGGTAAATGCCTTTTAGGCGGAAGTTTCGCCATTAAAGGAAGTTCAAAGAACCTTTAAGAACCCTTAACACACGAATTTAAATCGTGTTTGATTCCCAGACGCAGTCTTTGGGTTGATAACCATGACGCGGGTTTGGACCCTCACGCCATTGGGTCCTGCGCTTCAGATTCTTCACTTAGAATATTTTCTAATTGTGAAGGGTTCAGACGCGGACTTAGTTTACAGAACGCGGATTTGATCCTTGCGTTCTGTTTCATCAGCTGTTGATTTTGATGGATCTGGCACCCGAGTCCAAGCATTTTGATATCTGGGGATGTGAAAGGAAGGGAGTTACCCTCCTTAACTTCTGGCGATTATGGTGATGGAAGGGTTAAGGTGGATAACTCCCTTCTTTTCGCACCCCAGAAGTGACATCAAGGAGAATGTTGTGGAGACGCCGATCCTGCAGGTCTGGACGCGGATTTGATAATTCCTGCGTCTAGTGCCTCTTCTGTGTGGATGCGCAGGTCTGGACGCGGATTTGATAATTCCTGCGTCCAGTGTCTCTTCTGCGTGGATGCGCAGGTCTGGACGCGGATTTGATAATTCCTGCGTCCTTTGTCTCTTCTGCGTTCGGATTATGAACACTTAGCATTTTTTCCTTGCTTTTGATAGAGTATCTAACTAAGTGTCCTTTTCTTTTTACAGCGCCACGCCCTGCTACTTCACTCGCCAAGAAGCGCCACTTTGGACATGTAGGGGGTGCTGACCGGGACTTGACCTTTGTGTTACAAAGGATTGTTCCTGTGACAGCTGACAAGTCGCAGGCTCGTGGGGAGAGGCTCTCGAATGTTGACATGAGGACTCTTCGGGTGCTTATGACTGATGCAGCATTTGCAACGGATGCTGGCATCAAACTGGAGAAGCCTGCCTTCTTCTTCGGAGATCGTATCCACGATGGCGGCCATAGCGTATATGACGGGACTTACAAATGGCTCCGTCAAATAAGGGGTGGAAGATTCTTTCTTCCGAACATGGAGAGGATGTTCCCGCTGTCCTACTTCCAGCACATGTCCGTCCCTCGGAAGATGGAATGGGACCTCTCTCGATATGTCCCTGAGATTACTCTCGGTGATTTGGGCTCCCACAAAGTGTACCGTCATGATAGCCATGACAGGTCAGTTATCGGCCTTTTCCCTGGGTCGCGCAAGTCTGATGTTCCGGCTGGGGAGATACCACAACTTGGCACTACCTTCCTCAACGCATTCATGGAAGCGGAGGGTGATTATCCCGTTGGGTTCCGTGCACCGGGGTGGGTCCGTTCCACGGAGAACTATTGGTGGGGCAGGATGGTCGGCTTTGTCCTCACCGAGCTCGGGGATCTGCTAAAGCGTGTGGGACTGTACCCAGCGGTCAGAGCCGTGCAGTGGGGGATCCCTCAAAGCTCTCAGAACTTCTTCGGGATTCTAGAGCGTTATAATTCTTTGACGGGGACGTTCTTCACTCCAGTCGGGGAGATGGGCCTTGCTCTGCACGAGCTGCATGAGGTCTCGGGGCTGTCGAAGGGGACATTCCCTATAGGAATATGTCCCGACCACGGTGGAGCTTCACCATTTGAAGGAGGAGTTTCCCCTCATATATGAGACCTACTGGGAGGTGCTATGTCACTTCCACATTTGCGGCCAGATAACCAAATGGCGGTCGCAGGAGTCAAGCAACTGTCTTGGGCCAGTTACTTGTTCAACAACGTCAACACCAAAGACCATCGGATAACTCGATTGGCTCCCAGCTCCGACAGGGAGGTTGAAGACAGGATGACCAGGCTTCTGACAGTTTCTACACCACGGAGTCGAATGAGGACGGTTTCGACCCTGACTTGATTTTTGAGAGCTTTCACCATCAAGCCCGGACCCCTATCTCCGATCGGGCGCTGTTGGCGGGCTTTCTGATGCTGTGGCTGAAGCGCTGTGTGGTGCCCACGCTGCCACATGAAGTCATTGTTGCTGATGTGGTGTACCCGGCGGTGCTCCTGGCTCATGGTAACCCCATAGCCCTTCTCCCGGCCGTGGCGGCTGGTATTCAGAGCGGGCTGCGGGCGCTCACTAAGAGTTTCTGCGAGCCACCGAAAACTGCAGACTCCGAGGGAAAGCCGTATGTTGACTCAGAGGGGAGTCCGACGGTGAAGCGTCCCAACCCTCGTGTCGAGCTGCCTTACACGTACCTCATGGCTTGGTACGTGATGCATTGCCCTTCCTTGATGACGGCGGTGCGTTGGAGGGAGAGTTCTGTCCCTTTTGTACAGCGATTGGAGGGTTCAAAATGGCGTGATCCTTATATATATTACGTTCGGAAGTGCCTTTCAGACCCTGCGAACTACCAGCTCAATCGCTGCCTCCCCCAGATCCCTGGTGCATCTCTCGGGGATCTACTTATTGATTCTGTCGGCCCAGATGACTTCACGAGGTTATCCGCGGGAGCCTTCTGGTGGTTGCTCAATATCCGGCCCGGATATGTGCTTTTCCGACAAGGGACGTCATGCACCATTGAGTCGTACATGCCGAATCGCTTCGCTCGACAGTTCGGCTATGATCAGCTCTATGTCGGGAACCCCAATGCTCGACTCGCCTTCGAAGGGAACCTGTTCGAGGGTGCCCGGGCCTGGTACTATAATGTGGCTGGAGGGACGGGAGTAACTTTCGTCTACCTCTCGAAGGGCCCAAGTGCCGTACGAGCTTCAGCTTCTGCACTTGGTACTCCCAGGCCATCCAAACACCAGACTTTTTTCCGGCTTCTTCATGCATCGAGAGCATCAATGCAAGTCTCGAGGCAAGGACGGATTCTAGTAAACCGACGAAACTCGTAGAACAGTACCTGAAGGCCCAAAAGGAGGTCGGGCGAAGAATGAGAAGGGAGCCACGAGCCATGGAGCCACGACCACCAAGGGCGGAGCCACAAGCGACTGGGGCAGAGCCACAAGCAACTAAGTCTCGACAGGCGGTGAGCAAGCGTCGTCAAGGCTCTACTCCCACTGCTGAACCCGCTCCGAAGAAGGTTCGAAGGGACTTGACAACCGAAGTCTCTCGATCTGAAGAGATCCCTGCTGTCGTTGAGGCACTGAGGGAGGAAGAGATAGCTGAAGAAGAAACTCCTCTAGTCCGTGTTCCCAGGTCACTTAGCAGAGGCCACGGGTCTGCGGAGGAAGGGGAGCTCGTTGATCGATCCGCCGCCACTGACGAGGATGAGCAGCTAGAGGTTGATATAATGAGCGGAGGCAATGTCAAGATCCCTGGGATCTCAGCTCAGCCCGAGTCTTCCTCAGCTCAACAGCCCGGGTCTCCTTCTGTCTTCATTTCCAGTCCTCGGATGGCTGACCCCAGCCCTACCACTGGGGTAGTTGGAGGCAAGGCTCCACCTGCAGGGGTTTCGCGCGAGGCGCTATCGTCTTCCTCACTCTCAGGGGAAAGCGAGTTTGAAGACGATGTTGATTACGGTGATGAACCCACTTTTCCTGATCCGAGAAAGTTCTCCCATATCTCGGAGGAAGAAATATACGGGGGTGAGCCATCAACGGTATCGCAGCCGGCGGTTGTTCCCGTTGGAGGTACTCTTTTCACCTTTTGACCTAATTTCCCTTTTTAATTTTGAAGAGGAGGCTTTAACATTCTCCCTTTTATATTGCAGGATTGGCTGAGAATGTCGAGGCTGCACCCTCCTCGCAGATCGAGGAAATGGTACAAGAGTTGACCCAGCCAGAAGGGGTCACGGCTTTGGTTGCCGAGATAACTCCAGCGGGGGCAACTACTGATGCCGGGGAGGTTTCTCCTTTGCCGGAAGAGGAGACAACCCCTAAGGCCGGGGAAGAACCCACTCTGCCGGGTGAAGGGATTACTATTGAAGCTAGGGAGACTTCCACTCCGCAGGACTTGCCCAAGGATTCGGCGTCTCTGGACCTCCCAGATGGTAAGGAAGTTCTGATATATTAAATGTTTCGCTTTTCACCTTTGTGGCTAATGTTGTGGTCATTTGCAGAGGGAACTAAGGGGGCTCAGGTGAGGAGTCCAATGATTGATATCCCTCCGGAAGGCCACACGGCTCAGGTCTCGGCTGAAGTTTCTGAGGAGGAGGTTCCTGCAGAGATAGCACATCTAGAAACGCCCGAGGCTACTTCTGCTCTAGCCGTATCGGTGGTCAGCACAACTCTTGTGTGAGAAGATCCGCCTTATATCCCTTATCCCGTGACAGAAAAGGGGTCAGGAAGCTTCCCAGGCGGTGACGATATGGGGGAACTGGCACGCCAGATGGTGCAACAATTCTTTGCTTCGATGGGATCATGTATTGATCTCATTTTACGAGGAAGCAGCTCTTTCAATTTTGCCCAGACGCTTCTCAGAAATCTGGCCGAGAACGTCGAATTAACCGGAGGCCCCTCACTTGCCCAGGCGTGTTTGCGGGTGGTGGATCAACTGGGAGACGACCTGCACGAGCTGAAGTCTTTGGAAAAGGCCAGCTCTGCTAGTGAGGCCCAGGCCACTCTAACCGGCTCTTAGCTGCTCAAGAACGAGAGCGACAGGAGGCAGAGGCACAAATAGATGCAGAGATTCGCAGCCTCGAATGTTCCCAGGCTGAATGTCAGAAACTAACTGACGATTCAAGGGAATCCGAGATTGTCATGCAGAGCACGGAGCACGTCATCATCAGTGCTCGGGACACCATTGCCAAGGCTCGGGACACCATTGCCAAGGCAGAAACTGTGCTTGCGATCAATGAGAAGAAGCTTGTTACCATCAAAGAGGAGCTTGCGGAGCAACAGGCTGCTAAGGTGCGAGCTGAAGAGAGTCTGTCTCTACATTCTTCCAGGGTGGAATCTCTGCGAGCGCAGCTGGCTGCAAAACCCTTCCTATCTGAAGAGGAGCTGCGGGTCCAAGCCATGATGGAGGCTGAGAAGGCACGTCAGATCAAGATGCATCATCTCAGGGAGCAAATCCGTTCCTTGGCGAGCCAGGACATTTAGCCTTCTTTTCTCTTTTTTTTTTTTGTAAAGAAAAGGACACTCTGTTTATCAGAGTGTTTGTATCCACTTTTGATATAAAAAGGACATTTTTTGTTCCATCTTCTTTGTTTAGCTGTGGATGAATCCAACTTCTTGATCACTGGCTGTGAATACTGAACTTAGGTAAGTTCTTTCGATGAAACGCAGCATCGACTCGCGGCCTCTGTTCACGGGGAGACGCGGGTATCAGTTCAGAAGAACTTGGGCAGAACCAAGTTCTTTGGGCGAAACGCAGCGTCGATCCATAGGGAGACGCGGCCAAAAGTTCAGCAGGACTTGGGCAGAACCAAGTTCTTTTGATGAGACGCAGCGTCAATCCATAAGGAGACGCGGCCATGAGTTCAGAAGACTTGGGCAGAACCAAGTTCTTTTGATGAGACGCAGCGTCAATCCATAAGGAGATGCGGCCATGGTTCAGACGACGCGGCATCCGTCTGTAGGGAGAGACGCGAATCTGCTTCGCTAGGAAAGACGCGGATCAAGCAGACGCGAGGGACGTAGCCTTGTGCATTTTCCATCAATCCCAAAATGGACTAAGTGTTCTCCTTTAAAAAGGACCCCGTTTGCTGAGGGGACGCGACTTTACATCACGCGGACATTCCTCTAGGACGCGGGTGATCGTCATCCAATCTGGGGAGGGGACGCGAATTTTGGATACGTTTCCTCAATCTGCGTCTTGGTGTAACCTCCCAGGCGTTACATACAGCCTTGATGTGATCTTCAAATCTTTATTGATGATCGGGAATGCTGTTTCCCGAAGGGTTATCCACGCGTCGGCTTCTTATTGGTCTTGAGCGTCAATTCTCTTTAATGAGAAACCGATACGGGTGGTTGGAGATTAGCGCCTGCGACGGTTTTCGAAACGGCGTTACACGCGTCAGTCCCTTAGTGGACCTTGACAATCGTGCGGTCATTAAGGCCGGCGGTTCAGATTAAGAGATCATTAATTGCAGTCATCGGGGGCTGCCTATAAATAGGGCGCACCCTCTCCCTTCAATCCAATCTTTGGACTGTTTTCTTTTTGAGAGCGAGCGCTCTGAGAACCTTCATCTTCTTCAGAGTATTGTCTCCATGGATGAGGATGGTTCTGTGGATGAAGATGACCCAGGGCTTGTATGCTCCTGTTTGGTCTCTTCTCTGATCATCTTGCACGCCCGCGTTTGGATGCAGAGAGCCCGACTCTTAGTAGAGGCCTCTGCTGGTACGCCGTCCCGATTAGCCATGATATTTTAATCTACCACGGCCTGTACCTTGGCACCATCATTATCTGGACCCCCTCACGAAGCCTGTGTTGGTGCATTCCTTCTGGAATTTGCGCCACAGACTTAAACTTCTCTGGACGCGAGTGCAGGAGTCTTTGGCACTTGGCGCTGGCTTTGTTCACAAAGCTTGCGTTTCAAAGCCACTGTCTTGGCGCGTTTTATGGCTATTGCCTTAGCGCGTTTTATAGCCACTGCCTTAGACGAATTCCAAAAGGGTTTCAGACCCGAGCCTTGCAACTCTTGTTCACTCAACGAGGAGATGGCAACTCTCGGCGTCTGTGCCTTTTCGGCGTCTGCGCTTTCGACTTGGGCGCAGAACGAGACCGCGTTTTGATCGCGTTTGTCTCTGCTGACGCAGCAGTTTGGCTCACTGCGCGGGTCATTCCCGCATCTGCTTGGCTGACTGCGTGGATCATTCCCGCGTCTGCAGTCTGCATTTGTGACTTAGTTTTTCTCTGTTGAAGCATACTAAGTTGCAGATTGTTCTGATTCCTTTTGTTTCATTCCTTGCAGGTAGACTTGCTGGTTTGCTGGGCCCCTGGAAGGATGCTTTGGCCGGCGAACTTGTTCGATGTTCACCTATAAGAGAGTATATTATGGTCTTCGTCACCTATAAGAGAGTATATTACGTCTCTGACGAGGACCCAACCCTCGCCAAGGTCTCTTCAGATCTGCTTCGCCATTCATGCCTGCTGGCAAGAGATGGTCAGGCTATGCATGACGGCGATGAGGGTTCCGGCGGTTGCGGTGGCGGACAAGATCCTCTTCCTCTCCCACTCCAGAAGTCACATCAAGGACTCGTCATGTCTGCTGGATGGTCTGCTGGGGGAAGAGATGTTCATGAACGAAGGGTTGCAGGACTTTCTGCTGCCACCGGACCTCAAGAACACCATTGCTCTTAGCTTAGTCAGCTAGGGCGCTTTCGATGTTTACATCATGCATCGTGGTGTAACCAGCTTCTATTGTAGCCACAAAACATCGCGCACTTGGAATCAGACGCGGCTTTAAGGAGTGAGTGCAACCTCTGAGAGAGAGGGACTTCTTTGTACTCCTTAATTGTAACACTCAATCTTATTGTATAAGAGAGCGTTCTTACTGTAATACTCCATCTTATTGTATAAGAGAGCGTTTTGTATCACTTTCATATGTTTGGAAATAAATAAAAGTGACACTTTTCTTTTTCCTCTTTCCTTGTCTTGAACTTTTTGTTTTAGACCCATAGAAGCAAAGAATCTCTGACTTTGTCAAAATTATGATGATAATCTCAACAAGTCAAACTTTGGAGGGAAAGATCCTATTTCAGGAACTCTCCTAGTACTGTCAGAGGTGTAATATTAACTTGACAGGGATGAAATAATTTTTGGTGGACCTGCCACTTTATAAGAGAAAGCGACAAGTAGAATTGGTACCCCCAGGGAGGGTGAACTTTTATCAAGTGTTTGAGATTAACTTGATTGAGCTCAACTGGGGATTTGAGGGAAATACTGTTGATGGTGTAGTATTAACCTAACAATGTTTTTAGGTAGACTTGTTGTTCTGCTAAAGAGAATAACAAGTGGGACTAGACTCGTGGGGAATCTAGGAAAGTTTGTTACCGTCAGAGGTGTGATATTAACTTAACGGGTTGAAAGTGGTCTTGTCAGAAGTGTAATGTTAATTTGATAAGGATGTGAGTCAGAGGTGTGATATTAACTTAACTCAGAAGTGTCACTGTCATAGGTGTAATGTTTAACTTGACAATGAGGGAATGCTAGAGGTGTAATGTTGAACTTAGCATTGGTCATCTCGGCTTGGATAAGGAAGTCCGAGGGAAAGTCATGGCTATAGGTGTATTGTTGAACTTAGCAATGACTTGGATACTAGAGGTGTAGTGTTAACTTAGCATCATCCATTTCAGCTTCGATATGAAAGTCTGAAGAAGAGTGACTGTCAGAGGTGTAATATTAAACCTGGCAGAAACTTGATTACTGTTTAGAGGTGTGGTGTTGAACTTTAACAGCAATTTGTCAGAGGTGTGATGTTAACTTGACAAAGATTGACTCATGATAAAAGCAATTTTGAGGACCTGTCATTCTATTGGTGAGAATTGACAAGTGAAAATTTGAAGTGCCAGAGGTGTAGTGTTAACTTGGCAAATTTGAAAATTTGGTACTCCGTGTAGAGTTGACAAGCAAAATTTGTACTCGACAAGGAATATTAAAAAGTTTCCATTACCAGAGGTGTAGTGTTAACTTAGTAATGGTTGTATTTTGTAGACCTACCATTCTGTGGATGAGAATTGGTAGGGGATTTTGGAGGAAAGAGTGGAGCCAAGTCCACTTAGGATTTTTAGCAAACCCTCAGCTATCAACGGATTTGAGGTGCCTTTACCAACTACCGTTTGAGTTGGGCTAGCCATGCTATTCCCCTCAGCATGATGAGTTATCGAAGACTTATGTTGGGCTTAAAAGCCAACATTTTCCTCTATCCTTAGCCGTCGGAGGCGTCGGATCAAATGGGAACATGTCCCTTAGGATTTTTAGCAAATCCTCAGCTGTCAACGGGTTTGATATGCCTTTACCAACTACCGTTTGAGTTGGGCTGGCCATGCTATTCCCCTCAGCATGATGAGTTGTCGAAGACTTATGTTGGGCTTAAAAGCCAACATTTTCCTCTATCCTTAGCCGTCGGAGGCGTCGGATGTTTTGATCAGAGGTGTACTTTTAACTTGATCGGCGGAAGGATACCATCTAGGGATAGTACTTCTTCAGGAACCTGCCGTTAATAGGCATCATGAGTGTATCGCCATTCGAGGTTATGAGGCGATATGATCCATTTGAGTAGACTGACTCTACTACAAATGGTCCTTCCCATTTGGATTGGAATTTTCCTTTTGTCTTGTGCGTCATTACCATGGGTCTTCTGACGGCTAAGACTAGGTCGCCTTTCTTGAAAGTTCGCACTTTAACTTTCTTGTTGAAGGCTCTGGTGATTCGAGCCTGGTAGAGCTCGATTTGCTGTTGGGCTTGCAGACGCTTGTCGTCTAAGGCCTCCAGTTCCTGGAGTCGCTGTCGATGCTTCTCCTCTGTCGTCATCTCCGCTGTCAAGGCGACGCGTAGAGATGGAATTTGGATCTCCAGGGGAAGCACGGCTTCACATCCGTATACCAAGGAAAACGGCGTGGCCTTAGTCGGGGTTCGCACAGTTGTGCGATAAGCCCATAAGCATTCACCCAACTTGTCGTCCCAGTCTCGTTGACTTTTCGAGACGAACTTTTTGAGAAGCTTGCCAATAGTCTTGTTGAAAGCTTCTGCGAGGCCATTGGCGGCAGGATAGTATGCCGTTGAGGACACACTCTGCATTCTGAACTTAGCGCAGAATCTCTGGAAAGCCTGGCTGATGAACTGGGGTCCATTGTCATGGACAATTCGCCGAGGTACGCCGAAACGGTAAATAACGTGATGTTTCACGAACTTGATCACGTTCGACGACTTGACCTCCTTCAAAGGAATGGCTTCGGCCCATTTAGAGAAGTAATCGGTTATTGCCAGAATGAACCGATGTCCTTTTGATGATGGCGGGCTGATAGGTCCGACCACGTCCATGCCCCACATTTCAAATGGCCAGGTAGAGGCCATAGAGTGGAGATAGCCTGGCGCTTGATGGATAAAGTCACCATGCACTTGGCAGGCGTGACATTTCTTGGCATAAGTGACGGCCTCGGCAATTATCTTAGGCCAGTAGTAACCCAATCTTTGGAGTCGATGTGCCAGTTTTGGGCCAGGTTGATGGGCTCCACACATACCGTCGTGGGCCTCTTTCAATACTTCTTGTGCTTCGTTTGGTGAGAGGCACCGGAGTAAGATCCCGTCATGCGATCGACGATACAATGTTCGCGTAATCGCATTATAATAGAATTTGGGGGCTTTCCTTCGAATGGCAGCCGCTTCTTTGGCGTCTTCAGGCAGGATGCCATACAAGACGAAATCAATGTAGGGGAACCGCCAGTCTCTACGCTCTGGACCGGTTGACGCTTCAAGTGCTTCTTCGCGGTGACGACCTCCCGTTGACTCCTGATAATCCTCAAGAGCATTTTTCGGGCAATACAGGTCGTGGCTGTAGACGAATATCTTCTCCATTGCTCCAGCTGGAAGAGCTAGGGAGGCAGCCAGGGATGCGAGTGCATCGGCGTGCGCATTTTGCCTGCGTGGTACATGGTCGATGTAGAAGCTTGTAAATCCCTCGGCCATGCGGATAGTTGCATTGTAATAGGGTACCAAGTCTTCATGTCTGACTTCGTACTCCCCGCGAACTTGGCTGACGATGAGCTTGGAGTCGCCGTATGCCTCGAGATTTTTAACGCCAATCTCATCGGCGAATTGCATCCCAATCAAAAGAGCGTTGTATTCCGCCACATTATTGGAACAAGGCTCGGTCAGTGAGACAGCTCGGGGAATCACATAATTTTGTGGGGAGACGAGTATCACTCCTACCCCCGCTACTATGTGTCCCTTCGGGCTTGTTCTTGATGCACCGTCGAAGAAAAGTTGCCATACTTGACTTTCGAACGATGTCTGAGTCTGGTAGACTTCGGCAACTTCATCTGGGAGATCCTCGTAGAGTTTGACTGCCCTCGGATCTGGGTGCTCAGTTAGGAAATCCGCGACTGCTTGTCCCTTAATGGCCTTTTGTGGTAAAAAGCGCATCTCATATTGGGAGAGCAATATGGCCCATTTTGCCAGTCGGCCATTTAGCGATGAAGGTTTAGTCATAAGTAACCTCAGGGGGTTGACTTTTGATATGACGTTTATAGTTTGGCCTACCAGATAGTGTCGCATTTTCTGGATAGCGAACACCAGTGCCAAACATTCCTTCTCGATCGGGTTATACCGATGTTCGGCTCCGATCATTGTTCTACTCAGATAGTAGATTGCTTGCTCACGTCCCTGATCGTCATTCTGAGCTAGTAGAGCTCCCAAAGAATGATCCATTGCTCGGACATACACCAGAAACGGCTTTCCGGATACTGGAGCTGCAAGGACTGGTGGTTGGGTGAGGTATTGCTTGATTTCCTCGAATGCTTGTTGGTAAGCGTCATCCCAAATGAACGAGACACCCTTCTTCATCAATTTAGCGAAGGGCTGGCATCTTCCGGAGAGGTTTGAGATGAACCTGCGGATGTACGCCAGTCGTCCTTGTAATCCCCTGAGCTCCTTGAGGCTTTTCGGGGGTTGCATCTCCTGGATAGCGCGGATCTTTTCCGGGTCCAAATGGATTCCGGTGGAGGTTACAATAAATCCTAAGAATTTGCCACTGGCCACCCCCAGGAAGGACTTTGTGGGATTCATCTTCAATTGATGAGCTCGCATGATGTCAAAGACCAACTTCAAGTCCGCTATGTGATCACCTTTAGTGCGGCTTTTTACCGCGATGTCATCAACATAACATTCCACCGTTTTGCGTATTTGCTGATGAAAAATGGCATTCATGGCCCTTTGATATGTTGCCCCTGCATTCTTCAGTCCGAAGGGCATGACGGTGTAGCAATACACTCCTAGGGGTGTCCTGAAGGAGGTGTGCTTTTCGTCATCAGGATACATTTTGATTTGATTGTATCCTGAGAATCCGTCCATGAAGGACATTCGTTCGAATCCATAAGTATTGTCAATCATGACATCTGTGATCGGCAATGGGAATTCGTCCTTGGGGCAGGCCTCGTTTAGATCACGAAGTCGATGCAGATCCGGATTTTCCCGTTCTTCTTGGAAACGGGGACGATGTTGGCTACCCAGTCGGGATGCTGTTCTTCCCTGATGAAGCCAGAATCAATAAGTTTTCTGACTTCTGATTGAATTGCCTCCATTATTTCTGGGCGAAATCGTCGCTGCTGTTGTTTGACAGGCTTTACGTCCGGATTGATGTTGAGGCGGTGCATGGCCACTTGAGGATCAAGTCCTGACATGTCCTCATAATTCCAGGCGAAGACGTCTATATATTCTTGTACAAGAGATATTAGATCCTTCTTCTCCAATGGTGACAGGCCGTCACTTATGAAGATGGGCTTGGGGTTGGCCTCATCTCCTAGGTTGATCTGAACAACCTTGTCTTCTGTGGGTGGCTCACGCTGTTCAAAGCGGGTATCCCAAAGAGCATTTAAATGTTTGATCCATGGATCTGTATCAGATTGGATCATTTTTCATTTCCATCTTCCAGGTGGCTTGTCGAAACCATGTTCACTGAAAGTTCCTTGAAGATGTTGCCGACACTGGCATCTGACTCCCAAGATGATGTGTCTGAAGAGTAATCGTTGTTCGACGATTCTTGAGAACCGGAGGCTGATGGGACCGGAGTCGATACATAGCCCAACCCCCGGCGCGTTCGATGATAATAATCGGGGGCCTTCCCTTTTGGCACAAAGGATCGAAGTAGCGTTCTCCTTCCTTTGCCGAAGTTCAACCCGGGCTTGTTGGTTAGATCGTACCCCATGGACTTCATCATTTTGAGCGCTTTTGGTTCATAATGACTGAGCTGAGGGGATTCCTCCTCACTTTCCGAGTCTTCGCGGGGCGTTGGTTCAGACGAGATTCGCCCAAAAAGGATTGGTTTTTGGCCTTTCCGTCTTGTCGGAACCATGAATATAGATTCCTGCGCATTACCATTATCCTGGTATGTCCCGAAAGATGATTTTACTGGTACATGCAATGATGTCAAAGCATCCATTGCCGACCAGATGTCATCGTCTACGTCGGTACTAGTATCCGACGGTATTGAATCGGATGCACACGCAGAAAAATACTCAAAGTCTAAATTCTCATTAATATACCAACCGCCTGCATCATCGGTGGTATTATCAACATCGAGCTTATTAGTGCTCTTTACAAGTGGTTCCAACTTCCACAGGCACTCCTCTTGCTCGGGCTCAGAGTCAGCCTCATTACCAGAATTTGGCACTTCCAGTTGCGGGGTTTCATCCACCGGATCCTGATATAGGAGGGAGTCCGTGAAATAATTTTCGACCCCCTTAAACGGATACCTTTCGGCAACCAACGTTTGCACCTTCCCACTCGCGTCAATGTATTTCATGACTTGGTGAAGAGTGGAGGGAACGATGAAGTTGCGGTGAATCCATGGTCGTCCCAGCAGCAGATTGTAGGAAGTGTCGGCATCGATGACGTAACATGTCACCTCCGACTTGAGGCTTCCAATCTGGCACTTGAGCTTGATCTTCCCCATCGGACGGGTGCCATTGGCATTGAACCCATAGATGGTCGTCTGTGTAGGGCTCAGACGGTGAGTAGGGATGCCGAGGTGTTGCATGACTCGGCGAGGCATGATGCTCAATGCGGACCCTGGATCTACCTGAATGCGGTTCACCTCAGATGATCCGATATAACCTGTGAAGTACAGGGGTCGATCATGCTTCCCTTTGACCTGCATATCATCTGCCGTGAAGGTAATGCAGGGAGCATTCTGGGAGGTGTGGAGACAATTCTCTACATCTTCCTTTTTTGGCACCTGGGTCATAAAGACCTCAGCGTTTGCCAGCGCTTCTTGTAGAGCCTCCCTGGTCGACTTTGATAGTCTTAGAAGCTCATACAGGGTGATCCGCGCCGGGATGTTGGCCAATTGAGCCAGGACATCAAAGCGGTAAGGCGTTGTGGATCCCTCCGCTATACCCTTTTGAAGAGCTCGAGAGAATCGAGTCTCTTTTTGTTTCTCCACTGGTGGCTTCGTGGAGGGCCTAGTTGGCTCTGCAGTTGGTTGTGGAGGGGCTACTGCCGTCTCACCGTACTGTTTCAAGTACGCCTGTCCTGAACGAGTCCCCGTCATTGGTTGGTTGGGCTCTGCGGCCAAGACTATTGTTTCCTCTTCTGAATCAGTCAGTGAGGGAACATCATCCTCTGCTTCTCGGGAGGAAGCACATACCACATGGCAGGACGAAGCTTTTGCCTTGCCTTTGGACTTCCTGTTGGTTACAGTAGTCCACTGCTGGCTGTCTACTAGGTTAGGGTGGACCCACATAATTTCCCCTTGAGGCGTAGGGACGGGTACCAAGCCCTTCTCCTGCTGCTGGTGAGGGTCTGTGTTGACTATTCTCAGTTCTCCTCTTGGAATAGGGATCACCCCCGCAGGCGTTGGGGGTTGTCTTCCAAACTGGAGAGCTGACGTCACATTGGCCGTCACCTTCTTCTGCTCTGGTCGGAGTTTTAACACTTCCGCGTCAATCAGAGCTTGAAGGACATCCTTGAAGATGTAGCAGCTTTTGGTAGGATGTCCCAACATCCTGTGATACATGCAGTAGTTGGGGTTGTCGGTCTTGCCGACTTCCTCCGGGCGCCTAATTTCAGGGAGCTTCAGTCGGTTGCTCTTGTTGAGTAGCTTGAAGAGCGAATCGACATGTTCCTCCTTGAAGGAATACTGCTTGTTGGCGCGGGGTTGGCTTGAAGAGCCACTCGCCTTGGCTGGTTGAGGTTTGGTGGGAGATTTGGTCTCCGTCGCCAAATTATCCTTCCGCTTCGTCTGGAGGGAGGTGTCTGGCGCTCGCCTAGTCGACCTTTCCGGCCTAGGCTTGCCTTCTTCTGCCCTGACGCGGGCAACAATCTCCTCAGCCTGTTCACCTTGTTGGACTAATTGTTTCCAGGTGCGGCTTTCAGCAACTCCTATTTGAGCAAGGAGTGAGGTTTGGAGGTTGTGGCGGCACGTTTCCACCAGGGTGGCCTGGGTCATACCGCTTGGACACCGGAGTGCCACGTTCCGAAATCTCTCCACGAAAGATTTGACGGACTCTCCCTTTCGCTGTCTCGTAGCTAACAGGGTGGGCATTGTGACCTCGGAGTCATCTTCGAAGAAGCGTGTTAAGAACAGCTTCTCCAAGTTGCCCCAGTTCTTGATAGAACCTTCCGGGAGTTTCATGAACCACTCAAAGGCCAACCCTTTCAGGGTGCCGATGAATAGTCGCGCCAGGATGGCGTCATTATCTACTACATTCCCGGTTTGGGATTTGAAGTAGTAGATGTGCTGATTAGGGGACCCCTTCCCATCGAAGGCTTGGAGGGTTGGAGCCTTGAACTTAGGAGGGTACGGGACTAGATCCCACTCAGCTGGATAGGGCCGGACCACTCCAACTTCTTGGAGGTCTTTGCGACTGGCAAGGGCATTGAGGCGTTCCTCCAATTGACTCATCCTTTTAGCATGAGCCTTCTCTGGGTCTTGGTCGCCTTTTACTTGCGACGAGGGTTTGGACGAACTGGAGGTAGATTGCTGCCTCTCTTCAGAAGGTTCGGAAGATGAGCTTCCTCCCTTTCTCCCTTTGCCCTTTGACCTCCTAGGAGGAGATTTCCTCCTGTCTTCCAGCAGTTGTGCAATCGCCTGCTTGAGGGAGTCAATCGACGCCTGCTGAGAAATAATCATGTCCATTTGTGCTTTCTGGACCTGCTCTATACGTCTTGCCGTCTCCTCAGGAGTGCCTGTCATGTAGGCAGAGGTCTCCTTCTCGACGGAAGAGTTCGAAGCCCCTGATTCCACTACGGCGGAGTGGGAATCATTCACTCTAACGCCGTGGGCTAAGGCATTATAGTCAATTGGGGGAATGGCCCCCGTCCGGGTGCGAGTGTGTCGATACACCCCTTCCGGTTCAGAGTCAGACTCGGAGTCATCTGAGCCGACTGCAATTTGTTTTCCCTTGCTCCTGCTTGTCATATTTGCAGTGAGCTCGGGGTACTCAACGACAGAGAAGGTTCTCCTTCTGTGGGAGCGTCTTCTTTTAGCTGACGGAGGAATCAGGGTCAGCTGTCTGACCAAAGACTGCTGGTGTACGCCTGATTCGCAACGGCACTCTGAGAGCATGGAGATGAGCCGTTGGCAGCAGCATGATGAAGTGACTTGATTGGCACTTCTTTTCTTCGTCAAGTAATCCCTCAAATCCATAGGAGGGGGATTGAAAGGATTAGCCTCGCAACGTCGAAGACGGGAGGCATCCATGCGCTGTGCAGTCTGGACGCAGACTTCAGAGACGCGGGTTTCTGCGTCTCGGCTGTGGAACGCGCATCCGGCGTCTCTGTTGAGATGAGACGCGGGTCTCGCGTTGCTGTTTGGTGCGTTCGGGTAGAGGCGCGAGAGAGAGAGTGGGCTGCAGGGCGCCTCGTCTCTGGGCGCGTGCTTCTTGCGTTTGACGAGAAGCTTCATTCTGACGTTTGGTAAGTTGGTCCTCAGAGGACTCAACTTGAGGAGTTGCGCGCTTGGGCCGCCAAACGCGGATTTCACGTACTGGACGTGACGCGGGCAAGGCGCGAGACTGTACGTCGCGTCCAGCTTCAGTTGGACAACCAACGGTTCCAACTTGCAGTTGACGCGCACGTCTCCTCTGTCGACGCTCAGCATTCCGGTTGCGTCGAGGAGGTGGAGAGAAACCAACAACATCCTGATGTTGAACATCAGGGAGTTTAACCACGCGGGTCTCCTGAGAGACGTTGACACGGTTTTCTGTGCGCCGGAGTTGGTCGCAACAGCAACTGTGCTTGGGATCGCGCGGGCCTTCTGAGAGGCGTTGACGCGTGAACTTTGCTGGGCACAGTGGGCAACAGCAGCGGCGCCCAAGAGAGCTTCAGGTCGGGCTTCGGGGCCATTCCCCGCCGAGACCCTGCGACAGACGCGGGTCTTTGGGCTCTTGGAGCCAGAAGAGAGAAACTCTTCATACTTCGCTTGGTCGAACTCCACAACAAGTGTCTCGACCATTTTCCCCCTACGGAGGAGATCATCCTGCGCCACGGCTTGTTCGTCAGTGACAAACGTAGTCCCCAGCGGAGTCGCCATCTCTTGTTGGACGCGGAAAACTGTAAAAGCGGACTGGAGCAACTTTTCCTTGAATCAGATGAAAAATTACAACAGGCTAATCTTCCGGTTACAAGGGAGGGAGAATATTGAATCTTGAATTCCCCCTTTGTTTAGTGCTGGGTTCTTCGTGTGGCGGTGGAGAGTGAATCTTGTTCTCCGTTGACCAGATGACCGTCAGTACCATCGAGGGATCTTCTCCTTGGTAGGTAGAAGGAGTAACTCAGCCCCGTCCACCAAAACTCTAAAAGAGAAGGTAGGCGAAGAGCAACTTGTACGCAGCAAGCTGGCTTGAAGAGTCAAGCTCTCTCTCTCTGTTGATGATCTCTCCTTTTTCTTTTATCGCCAAAAGTCTCCTAGGGTTCGACCCAAGAAAAAATCCTCTCTTTTCCTTCTCGAAAATTCGCCCCCTCTTCAATAGTGACGGGACTATTTATAGGGTTTTTAGGGGGTGATCGTGCCCCCTAAAAGTGCTCCACGATGAGGGCCAACTTTCCCGCTACATGGGCGGTGGATGGCGCCATAATCGGGTGGTTACAACCAAGGTGCGGGCACCTTGTTGCTTAGACGCGGGCGTTGAGCCAACGCGCCTTGATGCTGAGACGCGGGCGTTGAGCCAACGCGCCTTGATGCTGAGACGCGGGCGTTGAGCCAACGCGCCTTGATGCGGAGACGCGGGCGTTGAGCCAACGCGCCTTGATGCGGAGACGCGGGTTTGGACTTTCGCGTCTTGATTGTCACATTTAGCCTTGCGCCTGGATCTTGGATCTCTGCATTTTGGTGGCTTGTCTTGGTGATTTTTAGACAGCCTACAGATGTCACTAGGGCCAATGTCTACTAAATTTTAAGTTAGAATTGAGTAGTGAGTGAGGAGATAATTTTCAGGCTAAGAAAGGGTAATGACTCTCCCACCTTATCTTGTTTATCGATTTTGTCCTTAAATCATTTTCGGGCAAGTGTGAAAATATAGCAAGTGAAACACTGGAAGCAATAAAATCACTCAAAGGTTTTTCCTACTCTATATGCAATTTATTTATTACACCTTGCTCTAGCACTCAACAAAAGAACAACAACAACAATATAGAATGGAATTCAACACGTACCTAAATGCAATGTTTAAACATTTTTTAACAACTCTAAACACTATTTTTTTGTTTTTTGTTATTATAATGTGTAGGAGAACAATATAGAAAAACTACAGAAGAAATTAACGATATAGTGCAATATCAATCATCTAGAGAAAAAACTGGAGTTCTCGACCCCTGCTTCTGCAGCGTTTTCACAGCTTTTGCCATGTAGGTGCGACAATGTTAGGGTCTCTGGGACCCTGCTTTCTTGAACACAGAGCTACATTTCCAATATGCCTTCTGCAATTATTATTTCCTGCAAAAATTCACCTGCACACAGAAATAGAGAAGAAATGTAAACCAATTAGTAAAACAAAAGAATATTGTTCCCTCCCCCACAACGACACCAAACTTTGATTGTGAAAAACCAAGAACTGAAATATACATTCTGAATTAGAAGTTGGTGCTTGGGCTTCTCGCAATTCTACCGCTATAGCAAGTGGCTATGCGAGTCGTTATTCACAAGGAGGAAAGTGATGGAAGCTTTACTGGTATCATTTACTAACGGGTTAAAAACTTTTTCTTTGTTCGAAAAAGGAAAAGAAAGGAAAACTAAGTCGGAAGAAGTAGAAAGAGAAGAAGAAATAAAAGTTGGGATTTTTGGAGTTGGTTTTAAAAGAAATTAAAAGAAAAGAAATCATGGCTAACTTACCTACTAAGTGCTCCCATTTACATACTTACCTTTGTGGATGATTGCCTCACAATGGGTCCTTGGCAACAACTGACCTTAAGTTGAAAACATTCACTGTATGGTCCATAAGATCTGATTCACTTCCCCTCTACATTACATCATCAAAATCGTAAGAAGAAGCAAGAAATGATATAAAAAAGAGAGAAAATTTATTATCATGAGCCGTCAGTGGCTCTTGTTAGAGCAAGGCCTAAGTGAGACTATTAAATTCTTATGGATACAATACAAACCAGAGTAAGAAGTTTAATGGGTTAATAGGAAAATAACCATGAAGAAAAACTAGTAATCATTTGGAGAGTAAAACCAATGAAAAGAAATGAGTAAAAACTTCATAGACTGTCATTATCTATTACAATAATTTCTCTTTTTTCTTATGAATTTCTCACTTTATTCTAAACCTAGATCTGAATAAAAAACAAAAAATTACATGAAAAATGAAAAGAGAAAGAAAGAAAAACCTAAACTAAACTTAGAATGAAACCCTAGCCTAAGCTCTTTGTCTTCTTCTACCTCTAGCTCAGATGGGGTATTTATAGAAGAAAATCGTAGCTGTAAATGATGAATAGCCCCACCGAAAAAAATTAGCGCCAGAGGCCTTGACTGTGCCGCATTTCCATAGTTTTTGCCACGGATCTGCGGCCAGAACGGGGCCGTTGGCTTCGTGCCTTCTGTCCCAGAAAAGTCTTCCACAGTTGTTTCACGTGGTGATTTTAGAAATCGGGTTCTGGATTTCGTGTCTGCAGTGAACCTGAATAACTCTCTTTGGGCTAAACAATTAATCCTTCAAAAATCTAAATTAATTGGGCTTAATGGGATGTTTCTTCTCCTTCACTATTAAATAAAAATCTCAACACACTATTAAACAAAGAGAGGGTTAAATAGTAGAGTTTTATATAAAATAAATGTGAAAATATGATACAAAATATGCAAAATTTGTGACTAATAAATGGTCATGCCCTTTTGGGCTATCCAATGCACCCAGTACTTTCATGAGGTTGATGAATCAAGTGCTTAAGCTTCTTGGGTAAATTCATAGTTGTCATCTTTGATGATATCCTTATCTACAATGCTAGTGAGTCTGAGCATCTACAACATTTACGGGACATGTTCACATTGTTGTGTAATTGATATGCTATGATACCAATTGTTACTCTCAGGATCGACGTTGCGGAACTTGACAATATGATCAGTACTTGTAAAAGAAAACTATTGTAAACAAACTAGTAATACCTAGACAAAAGAGTAATAAGAACGAATACGAGAATTTTACATGGTTCGATCCAAACTTGACCTACGTCCACGGAAAGAGAACTTGAGAGAGCTTCAATAATAACTTGATACAAAGAGATCTAATTTTTCTCTTGATGTAACAACAGTATTCACCTTCCTCCTTAACCTAGACCTAAATTACAAGAGTTATTTTATCTCTATGCACCTTCACCTTTCTCCTCTCTTTCTTGACTTCCTTCTGATCTCCTTGGCGTTCTCCACCTTTTTCTCCATAAGATCAGTATTTTCTCTATTTTTTTATAATATTGAGTTATAACCTTTATTTATAAGATTTTTCTAAACAACTCCTATTCGGACTATGAGATGATCTTACCCATTGGATGCTTGAAGAATCTTAATCAATCCTATTAGGACTTGATCTTCTTGATGTAAAAAATTTTAGACCCTTTAATCTTTAGAAACAAATCTTTTATTGAATAGAAACTGAGTCCTATTCGTGCTCCACCAGAAAAAGAAACCGGCGCCTGAAAAGAAAACTGATTTGCTTCAGAAAATACCCTGTATAGTCAACTAGCAATTATGTCTAGTCGACTAATCCCTTCCATTAGTCGACTAATAGGTTTATATAGTCGATTACTGTAAACTGCTTGCTCTTTGTATCTGTCCTAGTCGACTAGTACTTAAGCTTAGTCGACTAGTAGTCTTTGTTAGTCGACTATAAGTCGACTAACTTTCCTTGATCTGCTTCTTTTATTTTGTTTCAAGCCATCATCTTCTCCAACTCGATGTTTCTTTTTGGACCATCATCTCCTCTTGAAAACAAAGCAAAATCCTAACAATGTCCACATTGACTTGCTTTTCAAGCCTTTAGTAAAACACCTTGAGATTTTGGATTACTACTTTGATTCTTTCCTTGGTTGCATCATACTATGAAGCCTTTAACTATTGTCCCCTCTTCTCAGGGCCTTTGGCTAATTTACCGCCATGGCTTGGGCCATCTCAGGCCTTGCCCGAATACACCTGTTCACTCGGAAAAAATTGAGGAGAAGTTTAAGTAAAATTTTCTTGAATCAATGAAAGATTACAATAATTGCAAAATTACGATTACAAGAGAGAGAAGATATTCAAACTCAAATCTTCTTTTTATTTAAAGCTGGGTTCTTGATGTAGCGATGGAAAGTGAATCTTATTTTTCGTTGACCGGGTGAACGTCAGTATCTTCTGGGATTCTTCTCTGCGGATTATGGAAGGAGTAGCACAGCTCCTATCCAAAAGTAATCTCAAAGAGACTTGGGCAAAAACTTGAACTCAGTAAGTTGGTAGAAGAGTTTAACTCTTTATCAATATTCTCAGCCAAAATTTGACCAAAAAGATCTCTTCAAAAACTATGTCCCTCCACATCAATAGCAAACTAAGCTATATATAGGGTTTTTCAGGGGTAAAATTGTCCCCTAAAAATCGTCCATGATGGGGGTTAACTTCCCTCATTACGTGAGCAGTAATTGAACTGGTAATGAGGGCAGTTATAACTGAAACGCAGGGCTTCTCTACAGTTAAAATGCGGGTTTTGAGCCTCACGTTTTGCATTATAGTGCTGTTGGATGTCGACTTCGAACTTTGCTAGACGCGGGCTTCAAAGTCTACCAGACGCGGGCTTCGAGCTCTACGTTTTGGTATTGCAGTGAATCTGAGACGCGGGTTTCGACCCTTGCGTCTTGGTACTGCAGTGATGCTGAGGCGTGGCCTTAAAGCTCTGCGTCTTGGCCATTACAGTGATGCTGAGACACGGGCTTCGACCTTTGCGTCTTGGTAGTGCACGAGTGGCTATGATTAGCCTCGCGTCTGGAGTATAGACTCTGCTTTATGATGACTTGTCCTCAGTAATTTTTAGACAGTCTACAACACCTTTTCTCCTTCCCGCAACACTTTGACCCGGTTCACATCCTGTTGCAGTCTTTCTAGAAGCTCTACCTTTCGATGAACTCCCTTCCAAGCTTATCCTTGAAACTCCACCTTGAATTGAGTTTCCTTCCTTCAGCTTGTAAAACTCTCTACACTTCTCTCCTTCCATGATTACCCTATCTCCTTGGTTAACTGTGACGATGCCTTATTGTACTTGGATCTGGTATCTTTCTTCGTCAAGTACCCTTATAGATATAGATTATAGCATGCCTCCGGGACATACCGAACTGCCTCCAGAGCAAGCACCATCCTATCTCTTTCTATAACCTTGACTGTCATAGTGCCAATGTCCTCGCAAGCCGAGCAATCTACCATCTTGACAGTCCCTTCCTCTTTTACAACCACGAAGTTGAACAGCTTCTTTTGGGAAAATACATGAACCTCTGTACTACCGAATCAAATATCCAGCCTTTACTTTGAAAAGTGTTATCTTCGTAGGAAGCCATTAATACTTCAATTTTTTCTAAAGCGCTTAATGCTACGCCTGTCTCGGCAGCTTGTCCCTTCTTCTTCAACCACTCTTGCCGATGCTTCCAGTCATTCTTTCTTTGACCTTTCCTGTGACAAAAGTGACACGCTTTTGACTAGTATGGACCTTTCTTTCCTTCTCCTCTTCCTTTCCATCCCGTGACCACCAAACTCTATCCTATCTGCTCATCTTGATTTGGCTTTTTTTTAATCTCATTAGATAAGAGAGTTAATGTGACTCCTCTAAAATGAGAGTTTTCCTTACGTAAAGTATGGTGGTGACAATGTGATCATATGACTCTGAAGCGAACTGAGAAGTATCAACGTCTTGTCCTCCTTGTCGATCTTGACATCAACAGCTAGAAGATCGCTGATGACGTTGTTGAAGAAGTTTAGATGCTCTAACACCGCTGTCCTTTCGTTCATGCGTAGCCCATATAGTTGTTTCTTGAAATACAGCTTGTTGGAGAGGCTTTTCGTCATATACAACTTCTAACCTTGACGACAATCCTGTAGTCGTTTCTTCATCCATCACATTGTACATCATCTCGTCTGCGAGACATAGTTAGATCGTGCTTGCCGCCTTTAAATTCATCTCCTCTTAATCCTCGTTTGACGTACTTGCAGGTTTTTCCTAACTTACCCTGCAAGGTCTTGTGAAAATCTTATTGCACCAACAATGCCTTCATCCTCTTTTGCCATAAGCTGAAGTTTTCTTTGCCATTGAACTTCTCAACCTCGAACTTTATCGTAGAACTTCCTATCTTTGACATAACGCCTTGCGTCAGCCTTTAGCTCTGGCACCACTGTTGTATAATTAATATGCTATGATACCAATTGTTACTCTCAGGATCGATGTTTGCGGAACTTGGTAATTGATCAATACTTGCAAAAAATAAGCTATTGTAAAGCAAACTAGCAATACATAGACAAAAGAGTAATAAGAAAGAATACGAGGATTTAACGTGGTTCGGTCCAAACTTAGCTTACATCCATGGGGAGAGAACTTGAGAGAGTTTATTAATAACTTGACAAAGAGATCTAACCTTCCTCTTGACATAACAAGAGTATTCACCTTCCTCATTAATCTAAACTAGATTATAAGAGTATTATCTTATCTCTATGCACTTTCACCTTGCTCCTCTCTTTCTTGGCTTCTTTCTGATCTCCTTGGTATTCTCTGCCTTTTTCTTCTTGAGGCCAATATTTTCTCTATTTTTTACAATGCTGGATTATAACCTTTATTTATAGGATTTACAATACCAACTTCTATTCGGACTATGAGATGATCTTGGCGTTGGAAGCTTGAAGAATCTGATCAATCCTATTAGGAGTTGATCTCTTTGATCTAGAAGAATTCTAGACCCTTTAATCTTTAAAAATAAATCCTTCATTGAATAGAAAATGAGTCTTATTCGTACTCCACCAGAAAAGAGAACTGACACCTGAAAAGAAAACTGATTCAGCTTCAGAAAATGCCTGTATAGTCGACCAACACTTGGGCCTAGTCGACTAACTCTTCCATTAGTCGACTAATAAGTTTATATAGTAGATTAATGTAAACTGCTTCTCTCTGCATCTATCCTAGTCGGCCAGTACTTAGGCCTAGTCGACTAGTAGTCTTTATTAGTCAACTATAAGTTGACTAACTTTTCTTGATCTGCTTTTTTTCTTCTGCTTCAAGCTATCATCTTCTCCAACTCGATTTGATCTTTGTGGACCATCATCGCCCCTTGAAAACAAGGCAAATTCCTAACACACAGTTCTTCAAGGAAATGAATTGTATATCAATCTAAAGAAGTGCAGTTTCATGACTACAAGCTGATATTCTTGGGGTTTGTTATCAGTTCACAAAGGATCTATGTAAACAAGGAGAAATGAGGGCAATCTAAGATTATCCCACACCCAAGAGTGCTACCAAAGTAATAGGCTTTCATGGCCTAATTACTTTCTACCGGCGATTCATCCGTAATTTTAGTAGCTTGGTAGCACTCATAATAGATTATTTGAAGAAAAAGGGTCCTTTTGTTTAGACTGACGAAGTCAGGAGAGCTTTCACACTCATAAAGGAGAAGCTTACTAATGCCCCTATCTAGCTTTTTTAAATTCAAGGAAGTGTTGAGCTAGAGTGTGATGTCTGTGGAGTGGGCATTAGAGTAGTACTCTCAAGAAAAGATACTATTGTCTTTTTCGGTGAAAAGTTACATGAGGCATGACAAAAGTGGTCACCTATGAGCAAGATTATATGCGGTGTACCATTCATTGAAGACATGAGAGAGATATCTTATAGCGAGTGATTTTGTACTATTTTCGGTTCAAAAATCACTCCAACAGTTCAAGAGCTAGAAAAAATAAAGTCTTGATGCATTGGGTCAAAGAGTTTCATTGTTGATCTCTTTGTAAAGTGAAGTCATTGGGTTTGAACTTTTGAAAGAGTTATATAAAGAAAATGAAAGAATTTGCTGAGATTTCGGAGAAGTGTTCATCACGACAGCCCACACAAGATTTTCATATGGACGTATTTCTTCTAAAAGAAAGTCGATTATGTGTATCAAGGACTTCTCTGAGGAGAAAGTTATTAGAGACCTACATGAAGGCGGGCTTGCTGGGCGCTTTAGAAGAGACAAGAGTACAAATAGTTTTGAATAGAGATATTATTGGCCTCAAATATGGAAGGATGCGGCTGCCATTGGGAAGAGTTGTCTGGTTTGTCAAGTTGCTAAAGGACAAACTCAAAATACAGGTTTGTATACACCTTTGTCCGTCCCCAAAGACAGTTCGAAGAGTTGAGCATGAATTTCGTGTTGGGACTTCCTCGCACACAAAAAGGAGTGAATTACATCTTCTTAGTAGTTGATCGCTCCAAGATGACGCACTTTATTTCTTCCTGGAAGACTTCTGATGTACCACATGTGGTAAAGTTATTCTTTAAGAGGTTGTGATATTGCACGGTGTGCCGAGTTCTATTATTTCAAATAGAGGTAGCAAGTTCTTAGCTACTTTTTGGACTACTCTATGAAGGAGATTTGACAAGTCTCTGAAGTATAGTAGCATGGCACATCTTTAAACTGATGGACAAATGAAAGTTGTCAACCGCACCTTAAGTAATTTGTTGAGAAGCATTATGTGAAGAGAAGCCAAGATCATGGGACCAAGCTTTGCCTCAGGCGGAGTTTACTTACAACAGCATAATTCACAACTCAATGTCCTTTTATATTGTCTATAGGAAGGTACCTCATCATCTCCTAGACTTAGCCAAGCTATCTATTAGAGAAAATTAGTAGTGCAGCTAGCACCTGGCTGAGCAAGTTTTTGATGTTTAGAAGTCGGTTCAATTAAAGCTAAAGGAATCTAATGTGAGGTATAAAACAACATCTGACAAGAAGAGGTGAGAGAAAGTTTTCAAAGAAGTAGACATTGTGATGGTGTATCTGAGAAGAGAGAGGATTCATGCTGGTTCATACAATAAGTTAAAACAAAAAAAAAGTATGAACCGTTCAAGATCTTCCAAATGATATGGCAATATTGAAGACATTTAATGTGGTAGATCTCTATAACTATCACCTTACAAGTAGCTATATCCAGATGATAACTCGAGTATGAGTTCTTTTGAAGAGAGAGGGACTGATATAGGAGATCAAGAGCAACATCAGCAGACCCAAAGCAACAAAAATAACAGACTTTGATCGATCGCTCGGTCAATCGAAAGACCCTTTCATGCCACCGATCGATCACCTGGTCGACCGCCCTAAAATAAAGAGTTGGGTAATTAAAGTTGGTCCACCGCCTGGTCGACCGACCCTCAACAGAGACCAAAGACATTACAGTCGGTCGATCGTTCTGGTCGACCGACCTCTTTTGCCAGTCGATCGCTTCTCCTTGCCGGTCGACCACTCATCCTTACCGATCGATCGTTACGCGTGTATTTGTTGTATCTGAACCTGGTTGGATTTTGTATTGACACAGAGCGGGAAGGCGAATGATGCCAGCTAAATCTCGTTCTAGCGCCAACGAACCCTGTAGGGAACCTTCAAATAGAAAAATTACTCGAATCCACGAGCATGCCGCTCAAATCCACAAGTAAATTTACTCGAATCCACGAGAAAAAGGATAGCAACTCGAATCAATAAGAGAGATAAACGCAATTTTAGTTGAATAATTGTTAATAAAAGATGATTTCAAAATAAAAATACAAGGGCCTTTTTATAGGCTTACAAAAAAAGAACTATTCATACTAGAAAACTATAAACTATTTCTAAAAGAAAAAAAAAAGAATTAAAAGAGTCCTGATCTATATAGAAAATCTAAATTCAAAATAAAGAAAGATAAAATCAATCAGAATCTAATTTGGACCTAAAATAGAATCCTAAGTAAACTCAGGTTGGGTTGTACATGTCCGATAGCCGACCGTTGGCTCTACTCAGCATTACCAGTCAACCAGGCGCGGTCGCCGGCCAGTCGATCGGATTTGAGATTGGGCTCTCTGGTCTTTCGCCTGGTTCTGGCTGGTCAAACGGGCGACTGGTGCTAGGCCTTCTTCTTCTGGTCAGTCGACTGGGTAGTCGATCGATGACCTTTGCTTTTCTTCGCTCCTTCTTTGTTGTCAGG